>MU664834.1:47051-85846 GCA_026770625.1 Nicotiana glauca
GGGGGGGGGGGGGGGTCATCCGTCGGAGAAGATGACATACTCCCAAGGGATGTTGTATAGTTCTCCAAGTCGGTGATTGAAGAAGGCCACACTGGTATCAACTCAACAAGTCTAACATGGTATTGGAGGAATAAATACATCGACTATTTGAAAAGTGGGAAGCTGCCCACAGATCCAAAGAAGTTGAGGGCCCTCCGAGCCAAAGCAGCTCTATTTTCACTCGACGAGAATGGAACACTATATAGAAGGACCTTCAACGGACCTCTAGCAGTATGTTTGGGACCAGGGGACACCGATTATGTACTTTGAGAAATCCACAAAGGCACTTGTGGAAATCGTTCCGGCACTGATTCTTTGGTTCGAAAGGTAATCAGGGTAGGCTACTATTGAGACAACATGGAGAAGGACACCAAGGAATTCGTTCGAAAATGAGACAAATGCCAAAGGTTTGTGCCAATGATTCACCAACCCGGTGAACAACTATATTCAGTCTTATCACCATAGATGTTCATGAAATAGGGAATGGACATCATCGGCCCCTACCAACGGCATCAGATAAAGCTAGATTTATTATGTTATTTCTCGAAATGGGTGGAAGCACAGGACTTCAAGAAGATAAGAGAAAAAAGAATTCATTGATTTAATATAGGATCATATCATATGCCGATTCGGGATCCGCTCCGAGATTACATATGATAATGGGAAGAAGTTCATAGGCAGCAAGGTGACGAAATTCCTCAAAGATCATAAGATCAAGAGAATTTTGTCATCACCCATGCGTACGTGGACAAGCCGAGTCCACAAACAAGACCATCATCCAAAACTTAAAAAGGAGGTTAGATAATGCAAAGGCAAAATGGAGAGAGGTATTTCCCGAAGTCCTATGGGCATACCAAATAACTTCGAAGTCAAGCACAGGAGAGATACCGTTCTCTTTGGTATATGGTTCTGAGGCTCTGATACTGGTTGAGATTGGAGAGCCAAGCGCCAGATTTTGGCATGCCACTAAGGACTCGAACAGTGAGGCCATGATTATAGCTCTCGAGCTACCAAATGAAAAGCGAGAGGCTGCACTAGTTCGAATAGGCGCCCAAAACTAGAGGATTGAGATATATAATAATAGGAGAACAAACCTCCGATACTTCGGAGTCAGTGACTAGTCTAAAGGAAAGTCACCCTCAACACTCGAAACTCAAATGAAAGGAAACTAGGCCCGAGCTGGGAAGGGTCGTACCACCTCGGAGCAGTAGGCAAGGGGTCCTCCAAACGTGGTACCATGGGAGGCGAGAAACTTCCAAGCAATTGGAACATATCGATGCTCAAACGCTATTATTGCTAAGGCATGCTTCTCCCTTTTTTCGCTTACTCACACTAATTTTTGTCTTCCTTGTTTGAATATTATACTATTTTTACACGAATGTATTGACTCTCACTTAACCTATGAGCATCTGATAAATTGAAAATAGACTGATAGCTATTAAAATATTATGAATTCAAACTTGATCTTGTTAGCATGATCAATAAGGTTAATGTATATATCTTCTCTAGCCCTTGAATCACCTGACTTAGTATTTGATCCTCTGAACTAGTCACTGGTGTTTGCCTTTCTTTGGTTTACATCTATGATTGGTTTTTTTGGGTATTCTTATGCATACTGAAGATGTTGAGAGTGTATTACACTTGTGTTTGGGTAGTGATATCAATAATGGAATCTAGCATCTCATACTTATAGCATTTTTGGGGCTATTTATGATAGATCTACAATGTATCCTATTATATATTCAAGTTGTTGTCTATTGAGAAGTGTGCTAAAATTCACAATATCACTCATGTCAAAACACACAAACAAATAGATGAGTTTTTAAAAAAATCATTAAAATGAGGTACACGTGCAATGTGCATACTCTAAGACTAGTAAAGAAATAATAAAAATCCGAGATAAAGCATCTATAGAGAATCAAACCCACGACATACATTAGCATAGTGACTTGAGTTACCGCTGCTTGGACCACCTGAGTTGTTTAAGTAGTGCCACTTTAATATATTTTATCAGTTATTTGTGATTTATGAATATTCTTTTAAACTTTTTTGCAAAGGGGTGTCACGTGACACCACTTGTGACCATGTGCAACTGATACCATGCTATAACTTATTCATAGGATGCATATATTTTCAGAGACTCGCTTCATAAGGTATGGGCAAGTCAATGATTGTGTTGGGCTTTAGCTCATTGCAGTTGTTAATTCCTACCTTGTGCATATTTCTCCACTAGTACAGTTGATGGACACCTTTGATCTGGTTTGAGGTGGATTTGATATTCAGTTGAGGTAAGCCAACCACATTGATAACATTGTCGCATTTTATTTTTTAGCCTCTAGTTATTCAGTTGTAATCGGGCTATTCTCTAAATATCATGACCCAAAATTATCACTATATGTGTAACGATCTGGCCAGTCGTTTTGAGTACTGTAGCTCTATTCCCTTATTTATTACTTATTTTGTGCTTATTAGTAGTCATGTGACTTTTCGAAGTGGTTGGTTTGGTTTCGGGGATTTTCAATATGAATTGGGACACTTAGTCCCAAGATGAAAGCTTAAGTTTAAAAAATTGACCGAATGTTAACTCGTGTGTGAACGACTACAAAATAGAGTTTTGATGGTTTCAATAGCTCTGAATAGTGATTTTTGACTTAGGAGTAGGTCCAAAAATCGATTTGGAGGTTTGTAGGTCATTTTTTTTGAATTGGCAAAAATTGGGAAGTTAAATGTTCGGAAGGTTGAGAAGTTTGACCGAGAGTTGACTTTGTTGATACCAGACTTGGATTTTGGTTTCGGGAGTTGGAGTACGTCTATTATGTCATTTATGACTTGTGTATGAAATTTGAGGTCAATCAGACTTGGTTTGATAGGTCTTAGCATCAATTGAAAAAGTTGGAAATCCATTAGTTTCATTAGGCTTGTATTGGGGTGCAATTCATGTTTTCAATGTTTTTTATGTTACTTGAGGCTTCGACTAAGTTGGTATATTGTTTTAGGATGAGTTGGTACATTTGGATGGGGTCCGAGGGGCCTCGGGTGTGATTCGAATTGAAATTGAATTGAGTGTGGACTTGAGGAATTTCTATTATTCTTTGTGCAAACGCACATGCAAGGAATTGGCTGCATGTGCGGCGTCCCAAAAATGCCCAGGAGGGCTCATGTGCGAGATTTGGCTAGACTGGGTAGTAGTTGCAGGTGCGAAGTTATTTTCGCATTTGCGAGCCCACAGGTGCGAAGTTACTTCTGCATCTGCGAGCCCACAGGTGCGAAGTATCAGCTGCATATGCGAAATTTAATCAGAGGAAGCTGAGGTGAGAAGTTGAGGATATCCTAGTGTCTTATTTAGCCAACATACCTTGCTTGAGATTTCCTTAAACTACTATAACATTTCAAAAATTCTAGCAATTTCAATCTATTAGAGAGACGATAAAATTAAACCATAATTAAGAAGAAGTGCATAGCTTCAGCTCATCTAAGCATTTCAACAAATACTATGTGTTCAAATTTAACTACAATGTTATTCTACAAGGTCTCCTTCACTCCACAACCAATCTAACACCAAGAGCTTACCCATATTAGTTAGATGACCTCCCCACCATCCTTATTGGTACATGCATGCACAAGAACAACTCCCATTCCCAAGAATCACACTCCTCATTACCCATCTTTTGCCCCAAATTCTAAATAAAAAGCTATGGATATAATCTTACCTCTTTAGTAGAAATTATGCAAGTTCTCCTTGTGAATTATCCAAGGCTTAAGCAAGGATTTATGAACAAAGCGCTTGGGGATTCCTCCTCTCTCTCTAAAGCGCTCCCCTCTCTCTAAAACATCCGCTGGAACCTTCCAAAATAACCCCGAAGTCATTTTATAAAAATAGGGTCAGGTAAAAAATTTCCAAACTTATGCGTACAAAACCGGGTCTGCAATTACAGACCAGATCGCAAATCGAATATGCGTTTCGCAAAGGGGACCGCAAAAATGGCCCCAAAACTGGGCATGCCTGGTCAAGTCTATGACTGTTCTGCGGCTCGTAGAATAGTTATGCGGTCGCATAACGGGCTGTGGAATCTCCCTCCAAAATTTTCTCATGTTGGTTTCTGCGAGGGATGTGTGGCTTGCGAAATGATTATGCGGTCGCATAGTTGACCGCAAAACGATCTCCAAAAAAGGGCCATTTTTTTGCTCCACTCCGCGACGGATCTGTGGTCTGCGGAGTAGTTCTGCAATCACATAATAGACCGTAGAAACGTCATATTCTACAACAATTTTACCTCCAACTCCCCAATACATTTTAAAACCCAAAAAAGTTTGTACCGCGATAAAGTTTCTATAATCCTCAAAGACATTATCCTACCTCGGCACCATGAAACCCCGAGTTCTAGGTAAAATTTTATGGGTCCTTACAGTCGTAGTACTTATATTTGTGTTATGGATGTAGTTATTTGCATCAAATCCACACAAATATAGGAGGATGCTAAGAGAAAGAGTGAGAGAGGAGAGAGAAAGATAGAGATGGAGCATATCCTTCTAGACCTGCTAGTAATGCTTTTCTAAGGGCAAGGGCGGTCATGGTTAGGGATCTTCTAGACCAACCCATTCAAGTTCATTAACTACTATTAGTGCACCACTAGCCCGCTGCTACAACGGAAGCAGAGATGAGGTGAACCACCTCAGTCTGGACATTCAACTTGTATTCCTTGTGGTAGGGACATCCAAGTCCATGTAAGAAGGAGAGCAAGGAATGTTTCACTTGTGGTGATTTTGGAGACTTTACTAAAGCTTGTGGTTAGGGTGTTACTATATAAAGACCTCTACGAGACCATAAGGTTCATCAACTACTATTCAAACCCCAACTCAGCCAGCTAAAGCTACTATTAAGACTACTCAAAGAGCTGGTAGACATGGAGCTTATGACATTGGGAACCTTCTCATATCTTTGCAATGGTCAAACTTGATGCTGGTGTACCCAATGCACTATTTACAAGTATACTTTCGGTGTGCTCTCATGATGCATTTATACTTACAGATCTACTATCTACTTCTTCATATGAGTCGCCATATTTTATATCATGCTTGAGTAGAGATTTTGCCTATCTCAATGATCCTTTTGATGTCTCCGCTCTAGTGGGGGCGTCCGTTAGAGTGGATAGAGCCTACTAAGGGTGTGCTACTTTTATTCAGCGCATTGACACTATAGTTGATCTTATGATCTTGAATGGTGGATTTTGACATCATCATTGGTATGGATTGGTCGACGTCTTGTCATGTGATGGTTAATTTCATTATGGCCAGAACTTCCTTTAAATTACATTACATGCATCTTAATTTGTCTAGGGTAGAGTAGTTTTATTTTATTTACCTATAATCCTTGAATAAGAAATGGATTCCAAGAATCTTTTTAACAAACCCAAAATAGATCAAAGCAATAATGGATGTCTTTTTCTAATATATATTTTATGTGAAATCATGAGCATAATTTAAGGATTTACTCAACGAGTGCCTCGCTAGTTGGGTGTAGGTCACTGGACCAAAATTTGGGTCATGACATTATATTAAAAATTATGATGCTTACATTTAAATGGAATGATTTATAGTAAATGAAGGTTTTGATGGATTCAACTCATATGTTTATATGAAAGTATATACTGGGAGATACTACATACATCTGAGTTGAGTGTTCATATCTTCTTTAGAAGGCCATCACCCAGAACCATACTTGCACATGTGGTTATTTGATGCCCTTTGTGGTCTTATACTTGATACCATTCGTAGTCTTACTCTTGATGCTTTCGTGACCTTAATTGATGCTATTAACTTGGATTTCTTACTGTGCCCTCGTGGTAATATCGGTTGCAAGCATTTCCCACCTTTCTGTGTGATTCAGGATAGGTCATAACTCATAGGTGTCTATTTTTCTTAATGTATATGTAAGAGTTGCATACTATCCTCCGAACCATGTATGATTAAATTGATCGCCTGACTATACATTTATGATTTAAAATGTAACGTATGAATTTGGGATGTTGTTATGAATAAAATTGTCCGTTGTGCTTTTTCCACGACTTGTCCCAACATTTAAAGGCAATCTATACTTACTGTGTTTATACTCATTATTCTCATCTTATGTATTTAGATACATATATCGATCTTGTCTCTACGTGTTGATAACCACTCTCCTTATGTAAAATGGCGAGCCCCATACTCTTTTGATGGTGGCCTATGATGACTTTTGGTATGGTATGATAAGTTAGGAAAATTGTTTAAAGAGGTCATTTCTATATAAAATGTAGTTTGATTGCTCGAGGACGAGCAATAGTTTAAGAGTGGAGTGTTGATAATAGGCTATAATTACGTATTTTATTCGTTTATTATATTCTAATTTATTGCACTTTAATTGAGTTTGAACTTTAATACTATTGTTTTGCATTAATTGTGTGTTTTATGCCTTGCAGGAGTGCTTTCGAGCTATGTAGATGTTATGGAGTGAATTCAAGTGATTTGAAGCTTTGAAGTCTGAGTAAAATCCCAAGGAATTAAGCCGGGATCAACGGATGATAGTTAAGAACGAACGAAGAATCGAGTAGGCATATTGCACATTGTCTAGTAAAATGCATATATCTTTTCGCTCAAAACTCCATTTGGGTTACACTATGTATGATTGGAAATATAACTTAAAGGTCTACAACTTTCATGTTTTAAGTTTTTCCAAATGTCTAACAGAACAGGGTAAAAAGTGCGCATCCGTACACTGGCCGTGCATGTCAAGCAGAACACTGGTCAAAATGTGCGGTCAATCCGCAGTTGATTCACGGCCGCGCACATCACGTCCGGAAAAAGTATCCTTTTTCGCGTAGGAGAAGGTGTAATTGTTTGGTCCCGACCCTACTTGGTATATATAAATCAAAAACGGTATTTTGAGGACTTTTGACATACTTTAGACCTAAGGAGGCAAGAACACATTAGGAGCAAGGCAAAGAATTCTTCGACGAGCTTTTCAATTCTTTCTTCCTATTTTCATTTTTGGTTATGAATTCTAGTATTTTAGTTATGCATACTATTATGAATAGATAATTTATTATCTAGAGTTTTGATAGAACCTTTTGTAGGATAAATTCTTGTTATGTTTTTATATAATTGAGTCGTTGAACTTCTCTATTTGTTCAACTACGTTTATATTGTGGTTGATTGAAGGGCTCTCAATCGACTGTGCCTATTTACTAACCATCGTTTTTGCTTTGAATTTTTTTTCTCTTTTTTTTTCCTGCATTCTATGTTCCTTTTTCCCTATGATTTCCATGGTGAATCTAATATTCTCTTCTTTTATCTTTTTTATTATCTTGAGCCGAGGGTCTTTCGGAAACAGCCTCTCTACCCCTTTGGGGTAGGGGTAAGGTCTGCGTACACATTATCCTCCCCAGACCCCACTTGTAGGATTTTACTGGATTGTTGTTGTTGTTTACTCGGGAGAGAGTGCATATTTAGGTAGTTGTTGAACAACATCACTCCTAACGTATATGAGGAATCAATACGGAGGGTTTAAGGGTGGGATTATGGATAACGAAACCTTGGTGCGATCCAAGTGAGTCATACTTAATGCCAGCTAGCATAATTCGGGAGAATATATCTAGTAAATTGCGGTAGTTACTCGGAAGAACTATGACACTCAAAGCGCTCACGATCGGTATACAATACTTAGACAAAATTATAGAAGACGTAGCGGGATAGATTTCGACAATTGGGGAAATCAAAACTCTAGACCTCCTTAATATTGTCTCTAACCCTTAGTATCTTTAGTTGTTAATTTACTATTTTAATTTGTTAGTTAATTAGTTAAATACAAGAATGTTAATATCTATAAGTTAGGAATTGTTCGAGCTTGTCTTCTTGGTGATAGTGAACAGTTGTAGCTAAACCTTAGTTCTCTGTGGGATTCGACTCCGGAATTGTAAACCGAATTATATTTGTAACAACCGCTTAGTACTTTTATAAGGCATAGTTGGGCGTGATCACTCCACGCATATGCTCTTGCAGGGATTGCGATAGGACTATCAACGCTCAAAGAGGTACAACTAATGCAATTCGACACACAATTTGTCACAAAAGGAATGAGAAGATTAAAGTCAAAAGTACTCTTCATATAATTAAAACAAGGTTCATTACAAGACTGAGGTATAACCTCATATAAAACAAACAAAAAAGAAAAAACATAATTTAGCTAACTAGGGAATGCCTTAAAAATCCTATGCAATAGAACTACGCCTTCAATGGTCCCCACTTAGAGACTGCGAGCCACGAGATCCATTCCAAGGGGTCGAAAGGCCAGGACGCAAACTCAAAAGTTCTTCGTCGCTTCCCTCTGAAGGGCCAGCAAATCCCCCATTCCCAAATCCCCCTTCGAGAGAGATTGTATTTAGATCAAATTCATCTTCATCCATGGCCCACCTTGTCTTGTTTATCTCATCCTCCAGATCGGGAATCCACGCACGAACTCCCTCCAATGTGGACAACTTGTACTTAAGGTAAATACCGTTCTGTGCCAACTTCGATTGCAGCTTCAATAGATCGATCTCTTTGGCCACGTCGTCTCTCTCTACTTGTAGACTCACCACTTCGGCCTGCTGGGCGTTGGTGGAGTCATTCCATGATTCTAGGGTCTCCTCAAGGTACGATGCATGCATCTTGGCCTGTAACAAGTCATAAGACAAAGTGGCATCCTCATCGGCTAATCGGTTTGCGCTTTTTACTCGGCCAAGGATGCCCCCAAA
This sequence comes from Nicotiana glauca, assembly GCA_026770625.1. Classification (NCBI taxonomy): domain Eukaryota; kingdom Viridiplantae; phylum Streptophyta; class Magnoliopsida; order Solanales; family Solanaceae; genus Nicotiana; species Nicotiana glauca. Next base: position 55,859 of record MU664834.1, read on the forward strand.
CTCTTGATCTTGCCACTGTAAAGAAATAAAGAAGGCAAGGAGAAAAAAGATCAGATACATCACCCGGAGGGTATAGTAAAGTATGTCATCAACTAGTGCAATTCCAGATTGGGCAAACAATTCCTCTATCATGGCCCAAATTGGAGAGCTACAATGGGCACCCTGTACCTTAGTCAACCGAGTACCAACATAATGTATCTTTATTATCATACCATCATGGGCAAATGGGCCAGAAGGGCCATCATGAGATAAGTAGGATAAAATATAAGAAAATACTAGACATAGGACGACCCAACCTAATATATAATCTTATACATGTGACACACGGGCTTATAAGGCCGACCTGATCATTTCTACACTCAAAACATTAGTCGCCAAGGCCATACTAGTATCCATATATATGACATATGTCTACAAGCCTCTGAGAGTACATAAACGTCATAAAGGTCGGGACAAAGCCCCGCCATACCAATCAATACATATCCAAATCATACTGACCAAATAGGCAACTTCGGAACAAGTGGAGTACACCAACACATTCCGCTGAGATGATAGCCTACTAGGACGACCGCCAACCTGGCTATTGGGACTTGCAGGTATGAAATGCAATATCTCCAAGCAAAAGGAATGTCAGTAAAAATAAAGTACTGGATATGTAAGGCATGAAAGTAGTATATAAAAGATATGAAAGAAACATGGAGTAAGGGACTCAACCTATGTATCTGCATATCTCTGTGAATCATGACATTTATAATATCATGCATATGCGTATAAATGTCATATCATGAATAGGTATATGCATACATAACATCATCAAGCCTTTGAGGGTATCCCATTATATCATCTCGGCCTTTGTGGGTGAAATAATCAACGTATACCAACTAATCAAGTGGTGGTGCGTATATAATGCCATAACCTCTCCCATACCCCATATACATATACTATACGCGTATATAATGTCATCTGGTCATGGGCCAATATACATATATAAATGAATGCAATGCATAATGACGTAAGTCGATAAGATCTCTCGAAATGTCATGAGATCCATGAATATAAAATAGGGTAGTAGGACAAATGGGGAATCAAGAACATAGGCTACCCTAGTACTTCTAAGAATATAATCATTTATGAAAGTTGCATGCTTGATCGTTTCGTAGTATCATATGGATCATGCAAAATGGAAAGAAGAAATAATTTAATACCTTCCAAGAAATTCTTCAAACAACTCAACTCAATCTACCATAGCATAAGGAGATTCAAAATCAGTGCTGAGTAAAGGCTAAGTATGCAACTTAAACTAGTAACTCGTTTATGTGAATTTAGGCAGCATATCCCCTGTAACAAGGGCCTCCTCCAATACCTGATACCAACAAAAACAGCTAGAGAAATCCAGCAACATATCAATATCAATAACAAGACACCATAGAGTAACGACAAGTCACAACTACTTCATGACGAGCGACATGCTCTGATTGGAATCCGTATACCCCATATCACCCTTTATAGATGTCTTACTTCAACTTAACAGTATCATTAACATGATAATAAAGTCATTCATCATTAATTCCAGCCTTATACCATATATTTACAACAATTAAAACAATTCATAACTCTAACTATCCTCAATTAGCAACTTTATTCACTAGTTTATGTCTAGTCCATCCATTTAACTTAATCAACATCAAGATAATCTTAAGCACATGCAAGAACACAATATAACCTCTTATAATAGCTTCAAGTTAAAATCCAAGTTATATTTAGCTTACAACATCATACAATAGCAATACAACACCATAGAAGTGGCTTAAGCTAATCCAAGTATTATCTTGTAATTTATCATCCTAACAACTTAACAAACATACACGCAAGCTTAAGCACAATTAGTAGGTTGTTATACTCACCTTAGCCATTAGAAACAACTTGAAATTTCTGCCAAACACAGCCCACAACTATCTTCAATGACAACACAACCTCAAAGAGGTATTGTTCTTCACTAGAACTAACTTTTCATGTTGAAATATGGTGTAATCACTTTGGAATCACTTCAAACCCTTATGGTATCTGCTTAGGAGGGTTAGGAGAAGTTTGGAGATGAAATTGACTTGAAAATGAGCAGAAAATAGGTGTCCAAATCGTTTTTGAAGTGAAGTAAGTCGAGCACCGCCTAAGTGGGTCCCATGGGAGCTACTTGTGCAGTCCCGCGAAAATGCGAATATATCTCTACTCCGATGTTTTATCGATAAACGGTTTAATGTGTTAGAAACTAGGCTCATAGATATTCAATTTGGTAGGCATATCATCCAATAATTCCAAGTATGTTGGGAGAAAAACTCACCTACATTTGACCTAATTTTGAGCACATTATGAATGTAACTTGTGATGACCTTTGCCAACTTTTGTTTCACAACTTGCTTGACTTAAAAACGTAGCTCACGACTATAATACAACTAAAATAACTCGTAGAATAACCTCCTTATCATGTTAAGAACCCTAGTCTTTCCCCAAAGTAAATGTTATAACATTCTAAACTTGCCGACTTCCGGCGAAACTTATTTTCTTCACTTGGTTTAGCTTCTAAACTTTTCAACCCTCTTGGTACTCGTTATTCATGATATTAAATATTTATAACTTCCAAGGTAACATGATTAACCTACTTTATATGCTTTTAAATATAATCTTATTTCTGAGCTTACATCAAATGACTTACGATGTACTCTTACGTATAAAAAATATGGGGTGTAATATGAGTGGGGACTGCAACAAAAGTATCAAACCACCCCCTGTCGTGGTCATCCTCGACATCCATGAGGATTCGGGTACATCGAGTAGCCATTGAATAATTCTCCCCTTAGGTGGCTTGGAAGAAAATAGATGTAGAAGGTGTATGTGAGGGAGCGAGAAGAGAACATCGAGTACACTTACCAAGAAACAGAAGCACGCTACAAGCCTCCATACATTCGACCCAACTTGGCCCAAATACAAATTAAAATAATGATAAAATTCAAAGATTACAGGATCTATCGAGGGTTCGAACCCATGGTGAATAGATAAATATAGACGAAAGAGAATTCTAGCATGTGGCTGGAAATTTTTTTGGTCGCCCGAGGGACGTGAATGGCAACATGATCACCACATCGACAATCATAAAGGATTGAGGAACATGTTCTTTACGGACAAGGGAATTTATATTTGTGGGATCAGAGGTCTACTTCCCTCCTGGTAGAAGTGGAGAAACACCGCTGGCCAAAGGCATGGAGGGGTGATCATCCATTAAAGGAAAACCAAAGCCTTGGGAATCCTTGTGAGTTACAAACAAAGGGGTTGAAAAATGAAGAGTTGATTGGAAATTAAGGGAAGCAGGAAAGACAGAGAAGAAGATCCGAGAAGGAATTTTGAGTTGATTGGGAGGCCCACAACCCGATATAGATAGGCGGGAGAGTCCTCCTCCTATAACCGCCAAAATCGGGAAAGGTTCCCTATCATAATTAGTCATTATTGCCTAGGAACTATAACATGTGAGAAGACCGACTGAAAATAACCATGTGTCCGAGCGTATTAAGTATGGACAGCGTGTGAGTCGCGTCAGTCCTAAAGATTGAGTTTTATTGAATCTCTTTCTTGCAAATGAAGTATTCTTTGCAAGATTGACTCCTACCAAGGAAAGAAGACTACCACTTATCAAGCATTCTCATCGAATCACCCGACAAGAGGGGGGATGGGACTGACTATGTGGGTAAAAGTTACCTCTCCACAAGGCATGATAGAAAAGTCCCACGTGGAAATTAAGATATTGAAATCAAGTAATGGGACCCACTTCCAAGTTCGGAAGGTCTTGAGATTATGGTCATCCAAGGGTCAAGTATTCAAAAGATCGACAAATGAAATTGAAGACTCAGTCAACCTTATTCGGAGATCGTGAATATCAACGTTACATTGAAACGAAAGCCATTATCGAGGATCCCGCTCCCCACTACCTAATCCACCAGCGTGTTGGCTCAAAACTCGGAATGGTAGCTGCCACAATGCTCCAATGAGGGATCATCGAAAATTAAAAGGAAAACTCTCTCTGAAACAAAATATCAAATTGTGCTAGCCTTTTCCTGACTAAGCTTTGTAATTCAATCATACTTGCTCGAGATTGGAAATAAACAAGATTTTTCTCCATTGCATCGTTCTTTTTAATCTATTTCGTTCTTAATTGTTTATCTTTATTCATCGTGTGCAACCGTTTTGAATCAAACAAATTGCTAGTGGCCCTTGAAAAATACAAATTTAATTGTTTAATCTCAAAACCAGTTTTTGGGTTAAACAAGGCATAAGTTATTCCGGTATTATATTTAATTTTGAATACTTATCTTATAATTAATAACCAAATAATGGATAAAATATACTAAATTTTCTTCCCACGATTATTTGTGCTATCTATCTTACCAAATGTCCCCCAAATGTATTCGTTTACTCTAAAGCCTGTTAAAACTACTTCCTCCGGTCCACACTAAGTGATCAATTTGCTTTTGACACACCCATTAAGTAAATATTAAATTTTAGACAAAATAATTAATGTGACTAAACTACCCTTAATTAAATGTTGCAACATAGTTATAGTAGCACTTATTTATCTTCTCAAATATGATGAGTAAATAAATTTTTAAGAATACTACATAAGAGTAATTTTAAAAAAATAAATTAATTTTTTTATTATAAAAATGGACACTTATTTGGACTAAAATAAAAAACCAAATTAGTGGGGAGGTACTGTCGTTTTGGTCATTTTGTGTCAAACCGTAGGAAAGAAAAGAAAAGTAGAGAGGAAGGAGAAAGAAGAAAAGTTGGGGAGTGTTAAACCACATTTTCATTGAAAAAGAAAACAGCGAGCAGTCCTCCTACTACACTCTTGCATTTTTGCACTCAACTGTTTCCTCCTCAAGAAAAGTTGCATGGTGTTCATCGGCCGATAATAGTCATGTCTCATTAGGGTTTTGCTTTAGAACGAGTTTTATCAATCCATCCGGCACTTGACTGGCAATTGACTGTGTGATGTTCACTCAAGAAAGAAAGGTGTGGGCGGCGGTACCCGTAACGCCGCCAAGAAACGGTAAGGGCAAGGCAGTGGCTTTTGCGGATGACCACGTTCCTCCTCCTGTGGGGCTCTTGAGTGAGAATGCTCAAAGGAATTTGGGGGATACGGAAAGCATTGACGATTGGAGGAGATTCAAGGAAGTTGGATTACTAGACGAGGCTGCAATGGAAGGCCGCGACCGCCAAGCCCTGCTCCTAAAGATTGCCAAGCTTGAAAAAGAGGTAAAACACTTATGGTGTATTTATTGGTTTGGAATGTGAATAAGTATATTTCCTTCTTTCACAACTCTACTGGTGGATTGAATTTTTACCCTAATTGTTTGCTTTTATGGGCAGCTTTTTGATTATCAGTATAATATGGGGCTTCTATTGATTGAGAAAAATGAATGGACATCCAAGTATGATGAACTTAGAGAAGAACTTGCAGAACTACATGAATCTCTCAAACGTGAGCAGTCTGCTCATTTGATTTCCATTGCGGAAGTTGAAAAGAGAGAAGAAAATTTGAGAAATGCTTTGGCTTCTAAGAAGCAATGTATGGTTGATGTAAGATCTTTAATCCTCTTTTACCTATTCTTCCTTGCGCTATTTTGTATTTTCAAATATTTTGACAGCTTCATAATTCTTTTGCTTTTTGTCAGAATATAATTTGACTGTAATTCTTAACATACCCAACCATGTACCTTTATGCTAAGTTTCCTGTCTGTTAAGTTCTTGTTGATTTTATCCTGTTTGTTTGACAGAATATATGAATACTTTGTGCAAAACCAAAATTTTGGTGGTATTTGGTTGTAATTTTGCTTTAGTTTTGAAGTGTATTATTTTGTTTTTGAAAACCAAAGTAAGTATGTTCTGAAGACTGAGTTTGAGTTGGTTTATGCTTTTAGGAACCAAGACACTTTTCTTTAGGGGAAACTAGTTTTCCTTTGTCTGCAATTTGTGATATTGAACTTGGGAAAACAATGCTTATAACCAAATTTTCCTACTTATGAGACTGGAATGTGTTTCTGCATTTGGATTCCAAGTCTGGTAATATTTGCCAACATAATTCAGAAGTTTCTCATGATAGCAGCTAGTTTATGCAGAACATGATCTTTTGCAGTCTCAACTTGCAGCAATTATCAATTTAAATATTATTTTATGGTACATTAACATGTTGCAATCATGACCCAACAATGTTTTGGTTGCTCGACACATGGAGTCACTGCTGTATAATTCTGTCTTATCTGATGTTTCAATATGCTATATTGTAGGCTGTGAAACTTGCACTGCTATGATATCTCGGGTCATCTTTTATTTAGACAAGGCCTATCTATAATTGGTGTTTAACATTGAAATAGTTTTGCATTAAGTTTAGTATCCTTTAAATTTAATGAAAAAGGAAACACGAAGGAGAGGCCTTCATGTTCCTATAGCGGTTGGTTTTGATAGCTTTCTTCGCCCCAACTTGGTGAATCGCATCTTCGCACAACGATATTCTTTTTTTTTTGTGCTCCTTACTGATCTCGCATTCAACAATTGGGGAGGTAGTGGTAGAAACGAAGACGCAGACTCTCAAATACGAGATTGGGCACCTCACTTTAGTTAAGCTCTTGATGATGCCTACATTGACTTTCTTTAGAAGGCGCATCAATGGCTTTTTCAAAGACTCGGAGCATATAAAATAACTAATTCTAAAACTTTTAGGCTTCTTATTTCAACCGAGGCTACTTGTGGAGATGTATGCTTGCTTGCTCGATGCCGAAGGAACTCATTATATTCCCCTTCAGATAAAAAAAAAATCCCTGGTTATCTGTAGTCTTGGTCTGAGTAAGAGTAAAATGAGCGTTTCTGGGTGGTCGATCATGTAAAGAGTAGCACACTTCACGAGTGTGTCCAAGTTTATTACAATAAGAACACTTGGGTCGAGATTTCCCAAAATGACCTCCTGAGATGTTCGATTTTCCATTGTCTGAGATGCGAGAATAGAGGAGTCAACAGTTGGTGGTGAGACCACTGTGTGACTGGGTGGCGCAGCAAAACGAAGCAATCGAGAGAATAGTTCATCAACTGTAGGAATTGAAGGACTAGCCAAGATTTGGTCTCTCACCGAGTCAAGGTCATTAGGCAGTCCAACAAGTGTAAGAACTAGAAACATCTTCTGTCGCTGCTCTTGTTGTTTTTCAACACTAGCTCTGACTGGCATCAACTTCTCAAATTCCTCTATAACTGCCTGCACGTGTCCCAAGTAGGTTGTCCCAAGGAGGTTGATCAGTGTTTTTGAGAGTGAGAAGCGCAAAAAAGTGACAAGGACTCGCCTCGCTTCAAAAGCGAAGTGCACGCTTCATTGAAGTGAAGCGCAATTCTTAAAAAGCATAAGATAAACCTTGCAAAGAGACACTATAAATAATCAAAAAGTTCAATTTAAAAACTTAAAAGTAGGTACCACAAAATCCTCCATAAACCATAGGACAAGCAAAATCAAAACATCTAAATTACTAGAATCAACAACTTATTCTTCTACTCTTCTTGTTCTTCTTCAAGATTGTCAAAATCTTGAATTCCTCTATTATCTTCATATTGCTCGTAATCTCTTCTTCCCCCTTCCTCTTCCTCTTTCTCTTCATGATCACTTTCATCTTCATCAATTAGGGATAGGGATCGACTTGTAGTAGCCACACTTTTTCCCTTCCTATTCGAGCTTGAACTTGTAGTATTCTCCCTTAAACCATAAGGGTACTCCCCAACTCCACTAGCATCAGCAACATTACCCCAAGTGAAATTAGAGTCGCCTTCAAATGCTTCTTCATCTTCACAATTTTCGAGGACTATGGTTAGCCACTCATTAGCCTCATCAATATTGTCCAAAAGAGTTGGATCAATTAGATTGTGGTGGTTGTAACAACGCCTCAATGCTCTATTGTATTTTGTGAACACTAGATTATGGAGACGCTTCAAGGTTAGTCGATTCCTCTTCTTTGTATGAATCTGCAAACAAGATGTGTCAGCTAATTAGTAGGAGTTACGACAACTGAGATATAATTTACTTTATCTCAAAACACGAAATCAATCTTTTTAGTTCTCACATGTTCAAAAATGCTCCAGTTCCTTTCACATCTGGATGAACTACAAGTTAAACTTAGAACTTTGATGGCGAAAGTCTATAAATCCGGAGTCTCTGCACCATATTGGTCCCACCACTCAACTATAGAAGTGAAAAAAAAAATTCAAGAGTTAATAAGTATAAAAAATACATTAAAAGTTATGAGCTATAAAATATATAAGCACTTGATCACCTGGCGACTTCGTCTTTCTTTGTTTAATAGCCCGTTGCAACTTAAAAAGTCCTTCACCTGCCTTGTAAATAGCAAATTGATTTACTATCTTTTCTTGCAAGTCTTCATCTGGGGTCAACTTAATAACACGCTCATGGAATCCCTTCTATACTTCTAGTGAATTATTCTCATACTGATCATAAAAGAGTGACGGGTTCAGAATAAGTCCAGACGCATGCAAAGGTCGATGAAGTTGCTCCGTCCATCTTGAATCAATGATCTGAAAGACCTTTGCATATCTCTGCTCATCAGTGAATGATACTTGAATAGCCTCCTTGACCCTATCCATAACTTCATAGAGGTAGCCCCAGTGTTTTGGATAGCGCGCGGCGACAAATAGCGACGAGGGCCCGCTACACTGAGGCGAGAGGCGCGTAGCGAAGCGCTCGCCTTTTTGACGTGAGGCGACAATTTATACAAAAATATAAAATATTATATACATATAGCTAAAGGTGACAAAGGTGACATTGTATTACATTTTTAAATCCACCTATCAAATGTTGCTTGTGACGAGTTATCCCACCATTATATGTTTTTTGACAAAACACACATTTAGTTGCGAATCTTAATGAGCCTTGTATAGCATAATTTCAAGTGATATCTCGTTTAGTATTATTAGATGACGCCATTTCAATGCTATTTTATAGACAAAAATTATCAAGTCACTATAAAATTAATTCTACTATATAAAACTATAAGTTAATAATTGAAAAAAGGGCCTCAAAACAGCCTCTGTTTCCGAAAAAAAAGGCCTCAAAGCAGCTCGAAAATGGCCATAACAGAGCCAAAAGAGCCAAAACAGACCTCTGTATTTTGTCAAAAAAAAAATAGATCTCTATATTTTGCCAAAATGGAGCCAAAAAAAGAATTAAGAGAAGAAGAAAGAGGAAGTGAAGAACCTTTGTATTTTGCTCGAAAATTAGAGCACAAAAACAGACCTCTGTTTTTGCTATTTTCGTCAAAAAACAGAGGAAAAAAGAAAAAGAAAAGAGAAGAGAGAAGAGAGAAGAGAGAAGAGAGAAGAGAGAAGAAGAGAGAAGAAGAAAGAGGAAGTGAAGAACCTTTGTATTTTGCTCGAAAATTAGAGCACAAAAATAGACCTATGTTTCTGCTCTTTTCGTCAAAAAACAGAGGAAAAAGAAAAAGGAAGAAGAAGAGAAGAAGAAGGAGAAAGAAGAGAGAAGAAAGAAGAAAGAAAAAGAAACTAGAAAGTAAGGAAACTTAGAGCTCATACCTGGTCCTTCAATGGCAGAAGCTTGATGAAGAAGAAGATGGCACTTGGAAGAAACCTCAAGCTTTGAGATGAAGAAACTGTCTTGTTTTCTGTCCGAAGTTGAAGAAGCTCTGAACTCAAGCCCTAATAGCGACCTGTTATTTTAATTTTTGCCTTTTCTTTAAATAGCGACGCTACAGTCGCTACTTGCTACAGTGGCGCCTCACGCAACAGACCCTGAAGCGATCGCTATTTTGAAATGCTACGCAACAGTTGCCCTGTAGCGATATTGCCTCGCCTCGCCTCACGCTATTAGCGCTGAGGCGAGCGCTATTATTAACACTGGGTAGCCCATTGGTGGTTTTTGTTCCCCATCCACCAAACGGAGTACTCTACCTGGTAGACATATCCAATTTCTATTTCTTTACATACAAGATATCACATCATAAGAACGAGATATATCATTAGTGTATAAAGTACGAGCCTTCTCCCAAACTAAATAACATGTCTGGAATCAGTCGATCACCACAACAAACTACGTAATTGAGCATCAATTTTCTTCCAGAGTGCTTTGGCCTTTTCATCTCCATCACTAGTTTTCTTGGCTAAATGATCTTGAACACCTTGACCTTGCACCACAACTCAACGGAAGAAGCCCATGCTAAATAGTTTGAACTTCCCATTATGGGTTCCGAAGCAATCATCAAACTTGAATTTGTAGAACTCGTGCTTATAGAACCAAAAACATCAAGTTCCACAGACATTGTTGGACCAAATAGCACAGACAATCAAGAACAATAAAAAGCTCACAGGAACAATGAAGAAAAAAACACTGTATATTGCCGGAAATTGAGCAGAAAATAAAAAGGTCATAGAAATTTGATGTAACTTGGATGGATATACTCAGAATAGCCTCGCGAGCAAGCTGTCCAAAAGAAGTTTTGCAAGAAACTGGCTAGAGGGCAGCTCACGTCCTGGCGCGTGAGGAGATCTCGCCGGAATTTTTTTCCTTCTGGTCGGCGCGTGGGGGGAGGGTATTTTCTGGCGAGGTTTGCTGGGATTTGGTCATTGGAGGGTGTAGGACCCTATGGTGGTGTTGGTTTTAGCACAAAACTGAGGGAAACATAGGTGACGCAATAAAAACCCTAGAAGTCGCCGAAAATTGACTCACGACGACTATTTGGCGGAGTTTTTGTTCCCGATGTTTCTTACCAACGCTCTGGTACCATGTGAGAAGTATAGCACAGAAAAGTTTTATTGATTATGTCTAAAATGCCGGACAATGCCTATTTATATACAATGATTACATAATAATAAGTATCTACTTCCCTATGTGGACATTATACATTACTAACTATTTAACAATACCCGAATTTCAAGTCCTGCCATTATTTCTCGGATGAAGGGAGTGCATGCTGGAGTTGGTGTTGAAAGTATTGAATTACTTGTGCGATGTATCCATAAGTTTATCATAGCAATTCCTAGATATTTTAAAAGTCAGTGAAATTATCATAAAGAAATTATTATTTAGCCTTTTGAGATGTATAGAGTATTGAAATATTATGGACCCGTAGTATTTATTTTTTAATAATCAGGGATTCATACAACGTCCTTAACTTGCTTGGGATTGAGGCGTAGTAGTTGTTGTTAGCCTATGAGATCTTGCTTTGACTTCCTATAATCCTTCATTCTAGTTCCATGAACAACAATTTTCTTTTAGGGGCTACTAAGATTTGATTTTTGAGAAAAATTGTGAATACTTTATTACCATTAACACACGAGAAACGTAAATTTTTTTTGAGAATGGTGACATATTATATAATCGTAGCACAAAGGCTGCTAAGGCCATATATACATATATCAAAAAGAGGAAAAACCACGCTATCTTCCATCTCCTACTATAGTGATCCTATGATGTCTATCATTGAATCTACATCCTCTACAAAATCTTCCTTACACCAAAAGTAAAACAAAAATAGGCCGGTCATCTTGATCTTCTGTAAGGAGTTGCTCTGTCTTTCAAAACATCTACTATTTTTTTCCATCCAAATGGTCCACCATATACACCTCGGGATAGTGCAAGCAAGTAGCTCCCCTGTACTCTTGGGCATGGCCCATGACAGTCTTTTCATACTCAAAAATAGGTGTCATAGAGCTCTAGCAAACTGACAGTGTAAGAATAAAGGGATACTTACTTTCAGCCTCATTTCCACATAGATAGTACCTTGAGCACATTGGCATGCCTCTTCTCATTGGATTGTCTTGTGTTAGACAAGCAGCCCTAGCTGCAAACCATACAAAGCAGGCTACTTTAGTTGGTATTTTGGCTTGCCTTATTGTTTTCCAACTCCATAATTGAGTTTGCTGACCTTGTTGGTTGAGCAGTTTGTATGCTGAGTTCGCTGCAAAAAAGCCACTACTAAACCTTGTCCATTTACTCTTATCCTCCTCCACTGTAGTCCCCTTGAACTGATCAAGAACATTCAAAAATTTAGTGAATCTAGCCAATTCCCAGTCATTTAGTTCTGTTCTAAAGTTGAGAGTCCATCCATGTTGGTCCCAACTGTCTTCCACTGTGACTTCAGGATTCAAGCTCAAAACTTTCATGTCACTGTAAAGGTCTTTCAAAGGTCAATGTCCTAGCCAATTATCATTCCAAAAGGATGTTTTCCTCCCATTCCCTACTACAATAGCAATATTCTCAGCAAAAAGAGGCCAATAAGCCCCGATGGACCTCCGGACACTAACCCCATATGTTGTCATTGCTCTAGGGATCCATTATCCCTCTAGTCCATATTTTACGGTGATGAACTGTCGCCATAGAGTTTGATCTTTCTTGTCAAACCTCCAAAGCCATTTCATGAGTAGGCTTTTATTTTGTAGTCTCAAGTTTCTTATGCCTTAGCCCCCCGATTTCTTGCTTTGTGTCAAAACCTTCCAGTTAACCAAGTGATAACCTCCCTTCTCTTTATTTCCTTGCCGGATGAAATTCCTTCTGATAACATTAATCCTTTTCTCTATTTTTGCAAGAATAGGAAAAAAGGGACAATCATGTATGTGGGAAGTGCATCTAAGACACTATTAACCAATGTTACTCTGCCTAGGGATATGTACGGGCTTTTCCACTTAGCCAATCTTTTCTGACATCTTTCTAATACCCCACTCCAAATGTCTAAGGACTTGTTTTTAGAACCTAGTGGCATACCTAAGTAGGTTGTAGGAAGACCTCCAATTTTACATCCGAGAACACCTGTCAGCCTTTGTATATCATTTTCCCCATTTACTAGAAAAAGAAGGCTTTTCCTCCAATTGACATGTAGAGGAGAGAATGCCTAAAAAATTGTTAGAATTATCTTGAGATGTCTTAGCTCTTCTTCTTTTGCATCACAAAATACCAAAGTATCATCTGCATATAGTAGATGAGTTATCTCCATTCCACCTACACTACTTGCCACCTTAAAACCAGTCATCCACCTACTGTTATTTGCTACCTTTATCATGTTATTTAGGCCTTCCATGGCTATTAGGAATTAAAAGGGGGAAGAGGGTCGCCCTGTCTCAAACCTCAATGTGAAGGGAAGAAACCTTCTGGGAACCATTGATGAGAACAGAGAACCTGGCTGAGCTTATGCAGTAAAGCATCCATTTAATCTACTTTCTTCCAAAACCCATAGATTTCAGCATTTTAAGAAGAAAAACCCAACTCACATGATCATATGCTTTCTCAATATCAAGATTGCAAGGAATTCCAGGTGTCTTCATCTTTAGCCTTGAATCAACATATTTATTAGCCACTAGTGCTGCATCCATTGTCTGTCTCCCCTTAATGAAAGCCATCTGATGCCTATCTACTAGCTTGGAGATCAATGTTTTCATTCTCTCGGTCAAAACCTTAGATATAATTTTGTATACAGACCCATTTAAGTTAATAGGCCTAAAATCTCTTAACTCTCGAGCTCCAGCCTTTTTTGGTATAAGGGCTATATATGATGCATTAAAGCTTTTCTCAAAAACTCCCGTGTATTAAAATTTCTCAAAGTTTGCATAACATCTTCCTTTACAATGTCCCAGCAAGAATGAAAAAATCCCATAACATATCCATCTGGCCAGTTGCCTTATCTGAAGCACATAATTTTACCCCTGCCCAAACTTTTCACTCTTCAAATGATCTCTGTAACCACTGCTTCTCAATCTCACTTATAGAAGGACAATCAGCCAAAACAACTTTGGTCTCCATTCCTCTGTTTCAGTGTAAAGTTTTTGGTAGATGGATAGAGTTTCCCCTTTTATAGTTTCTGGATTCTGCACCGTCACACCATTAACTTCTAGCTTATCAATTGTATTATTTCTTCTCTGTGCATTTGCCATTCTATGAAAAAAATTTGTGTTCTTATCCCCTTGCTTGAGCCAAAGAACCCTAGATCTCTATCTCCAAGCTATCTCCTCATTTTTTTCTATATCTTCCGGCTCCATGAGCATGCTGACCTTCTGCAAAAAGCTCATCTTCAGATAGACTTCTAGTTTCCTGTACAGTATCCATTTCTGCCATGGAACTTAGAAGTTGTGTTTTCCTTACTTCAAAGTTACCATGACTTGTATCATTCCACTTTTTCAGTTTTCCTTTCAGCATCCTTAATTTGTAGGCCAAAATATAATCAGGTCTATTCTGTACCTCAAAAGAAAGCCAGCATGTTTTCACCATGTCACTAAAACCTGCCACCCCGAGCCACCAGTTCTCGAACTTGAAATAAGACTTGTGATTCTCCCAGTCTCCACATTCGAACAGTAAAGAAGCATGGTCAGCAGAGACTCTAGGTAACAATGTTTGGGAAATATTCCGTAATTCATCATTCCATTCTGTAGAGAATAGAAACTTGTCTATCCTTGAAAAAGCTTGTTGATTGTCACCCTTTGCCCAAGTAAAACTTCCCCCGATAAGAGGAGGATCCACCAATTCCATGTCATCAACGAAATCAGAGAACTCTGTCATGAATCTTGTCATTCTCCTATAATTTCTCCTCTCATTTACAAATCTAGTTATGTTAGAATCCCCGCATATTACCCAGGGACCATCAAAAAGTCCCCTAGTATCTGCAATTTCCATCCACATAAGCTGTCTTTCCACCCTGTTGCAAGGTGCATATACCCGGTGAGGTACCATGAGAACTCCTTTGTCACCGAGCTGAATCTACAAGTGATTGGGGATATTCCAGTGGTGATCACCTCTCCTCTCCATGCCCTATTATCCCATAAAATAAGGCCCCGTTTGGCCATGAGTTTTGCCAAAATAAATTTGAGATTTATTTTTCAAAACTCATGTTTAGCCATAAATTTTGCCCACATTTTGGCAAAATCCGAAATCCCAAAATCACCCCAATTGCTGATTTTGGGCCAAAATTCCAAAACTTAGGAATTATATACATGTTTTTCCAAAATTAAGTAGGGAAATATGTTTTGAAAATGTATGTCCAAACACATATTCATCTTCAAACCAAACTTCACCCAAATCAGATGATTCAAAACAAATTTGGAATCTATGGCCAAACTCCAGCTAAGAATTCCCATCTTCTCCCATTTGATTGCAAGCAACCAAACTCTACCCTTGTATTGGTCCGTATTTGCTTGACTAATAGCCCGTTTGGCCAAGCTTCAAAAATCATCTAATTTTGAGAAGCACTTTTTTTCAAAAGTGCTTTTCTCAAAAGTACTTTTGGCGAGAAGCAGTTTGTGTTTGGCTAATTAGTTTGAAAAGCACTTCTGAGCAGCAATTAGTGTTTGGACAAGCTGTTAAAAACTGCTTCTAAGTGTATTTTTCTCAAAAGTGCTTTTCAAAAAAGTGCTTTTGGAGAGAAGTTACTTTTTTCTGCTTCTTCAAAACTGCTTCTGCTTCTCCTCAAAAGCACTTTTTTTCCTTCCAGAAGCTTGGCCAAACACCTCAATTTTTGGCCAAAAGTGCTTTTGGCTAAAAAAAAAAACACTTTTGGCTAAAAATAAGCTTGGCCAAACAGGCTATAAGTCAGTTCAAATACCTCTAAGGGATGAAACTAGAAATGTAGCTTTTAACGAGGTTTTGTTACTAAGTGATAGTNTAAAAAAAAAAAAGCACTTTTGGCCAAAAATAAGCTTGGCCAAACAGGCTATAATGGTTCAATATTTCCCTCTAACTTAATTTCTTGAAATCAATAAATGTCTGCTTTCCACCTTTTGTATCAACACGTTCACTAACCTTCTTTTTTCACTTCTATTCAAATTCAATCCCCAATCATTCCACGAGATAATTTTTATCTTCATGGTTCTTCTGGAAATTGACCTCCCCTTTGCCCTTTTCTCCT
Organism: Nicotiana glauca; assembly: GCA_026770625.1. NCBI lineage: Eukaryota > Viridiplantae > Streptophyta > Magnoliopsida > Solanales > Solanaceae > Nicotiana > Nicotiana glauca. Next base: position 71,800 of record MU664834.1, read on the forward strand.
TATCTTTTTAAGTCACATTGAAAACCAGTTTTTCCACTTCCTTTGCCCCCTTTTGTTTTGGAGTAAAATGGTTGGCATTAGGAGCTTCTGTCATCTCCTCCTTCCTTCTGGCATCTAGTTTCATAAAAAGAGATAGTCTCTCCTTCACAACCTTTGAACACTGCTCCATATTCCTTGCTCATTCTAAATATATTCCTATGTACCCATAAAGTTGCCTCCATTTCAGCTTCTTGGAATTGAACTTGAATTGGATCAACATCTTCTATCTCCCATGCATATGCCCCTCTATATTCAATTATCTATTGTTGATTCAGATTATCGAGTATCAGAACCTCCCCCTCAATTTTCCCCTCTTGCATGTCATGATATGTGTGACTTCATCATCTTCCAATTGAGATAATAATGGTTGAGCACCTGCTGATTTTTCAATTTGCTCTCTCAGATACACCTCCGTAAAGGTCAGGTCGCTCTATTTGTTGTGGTAAATTAGAATCCCTATTCAGTTCCTCACTTATAACCTAATTTGCTCGGATACGGGTGCGGGTGTCCGACACGGGTGCGGATCTAGATGTCGGATACTTCAAGATGTAAATTGTAAGATTCCGGGATACGGATCCTACTACGGATATGGGTGCGAGGATCCGACTAAAAATAATTCAAAAAATAAAAATATCTCAAAATTATGAGAAATTTTGTGGAATACTTAAATATAACTAGTAAAGTGTGGATTTCTTTTTTATTCTCAAGTTGTAAATAAGTAAAGAATTGATTTCCTAGATAAGGTATGCTATTTTCTTCCAATTCACCCTAGTATTGATTCTGATTTCGGTAATCAAATTGTATCTTGTCTCGAATTTTTTCGTCCATCATCGTCAAAGTACCCAAAATTGTTTGACCAGATCCAGTACGGATCCCATATCCACACCCATACTTGTGTGGTGTCGACACGGGTGTGGCACCTAAACTGCCCTGTCGGAGCAACTTAGCTTATAACATCTTGAGAGGCCAAAGTTTTGGGCCTTGCTAGATTGGCCCCACAGACACCCATAATAGAACTTGGGCTTTTTCCATCAGCCAGTTTTGTGGAATCTGGACCTTTTATTTTTTGTGAAGTCTTGGGCTTCTCCTGGGCTCGCGAGTCCACTTTAGTATTTACCCTAATCTCATTAGAGCAATTCCCCCGCTCAATGGGATGTGGGATACAACTGTCAGTTTTTGAATTAAAGGGCCCTGTTACTGAGTCCACGTGCCTCAACCCCTCTTTCATGAAAATAGGGCTTGTATCTATATCCTCACAGAGCTTAGGGCGTACTTCCACTACTACCTCTTCTTGGAAAACTTTCACGGTCATCGGAATTTTAGTCCGCAATGGCAAGGAAAACAGCATTCCTCCTACTTCTACGACTCTAGGGATCTTTTCAGCCGGTCCCTTAACTTTGATTCAAGCCCACCTCATGTGATTTCGCAGCTGCGTCTCTTCCTCCGTCTCAATCCAGCCACCACATTTTTCTCCAGACTCCGATAGCTTTCATGATTTCCGATGACCATAGATGTAATGGGAGTCCGAGAATTCTCACCCAGATCCAGTCGAATTTTGTTTCAGAAGGATAGCAAGCTGCTGTCGGGGACCACCCGCTCAGCAATAGAGTAGCATTCTTCCATCTCCAGGTTTTCTCCATAGTCTGCTCCGCTATCCTTCTGGTTGGGTATTCGAAGAGAAATTATAGTCCATTCAGTTCATAGACTCCAAAGACATTACTCCACTTGCTGTTTACCCATCTTCGAACCTCTGTGCGTGAGGGAATTAAATCTAGTTCTTTCGAGAACTTGCCGACGATGCACCTGTCCAAAAGACTTTTGTCTGTTGGCATTGAAGCAGCAATTTTGACAAGGCTGCCTTCTGGTTGAATAACTCTGATGCTGGCGTTTGATTCTGACCATTTGTTTGAGCGTAGAGTATGAGCAAGATCATTATGTAATTTTGGAACCTCTGTTGCTCTTGTAAAGCGAAAGTTTCTTTGAATGAACCTTTCTATTTTAGTGGATATCTCTCCCCACCAATAACTGCTCTGCTTTCTCCACGTACAGAAACAATACTAATAAATCTCCAGTAACCGTTGTGTTTCTGTGAGCAATAAAAGTTGAATAAATGATCCCTGGTCCTCCACCTATTAGAGACATTACCCCTTCTTTCAGAAGCTTTACGCAATAAATCACATGACTACAGAAGAATTTGCCTGCTAAAAATCATTCTTCTCATCAGGTTTCTCGTGCGCTCAACCCCCTGCTGTAAAGTATATTCTATTCTCCATAATGAAGCTGCGTAAACCAAGTTTTGAAGCAATCACGTAAATGATTGGTAGAAAACACTGAGAATGGTAAGATATTTTGTGCTAAGTTAGCCAAACAGGTTTGAGGATTCACTAAAATGAACTAGTACAAGGCTTGCTAGCCAACAAATCAACAAAACAGTTTACAAATGTTTCCAATTTGATTAATTGGGTTTCTTCTATTTTACATCTACCAAGAATCTACCTTGGCTGTCATACAAATTTTGTGCTGTAGATGGAATCATCATTTATAATCCAAACATCCTTATTTCAACACATTTGAGAAGCAATTTTAGTAGCCTTCTGAAGCAAACATATCTTTCCTTGCATTACCCTTTTTACATTTTTCTTTTTCGATTAGTCTCCATTATTTACTCGAGACATCTCCAACCAAGTTAGATGCGAACGATATTAGGAGTAACATAAAAAAGCCTAAGTAGATCCTAAGTCCACTAGTAACTCTTGTTTGGTTATGATGAAGACTTGGTAGAACTTGCACTAGCGGTAGCCTTTGCACTATTGGCATTCATATAGACAATTGTCATAACTTGACTTTTTGTTTGTTCTAGCGCAAACTACTCCAAAATTTCAAGAAATGTCAGTTGCTGTATTTTGCTGCTAGTAATTGTTGAGTGCATAGGATGCAAGGTTATATAGAAGAACAAGGTTGGCTAGGTTGTATAGCAGAACAATCTATATTCCGAGAACCGCAAGCCCAATCAAGGCATTCTAAAGGTGAGCTTCAGACGCAGAAAAGAAGCGATGCGCTAAGTACTTTCTAAAACATCCTTCTTAATGAAATCAAGGTTGTATACACTTGTTTGGTCTTGAAAAAATAAATCCCAATTCCTCTCGAATTCTAAACTAGGTTTCCTTTTCTCATTGAACTCCGAGTAAATGTATTAATTGCATGTTCTGGCGGAATTTCCATTATTGTTGATAACATGTATCAAATTTGTATTGCAAGTATGTGCATTAGCCCTTAGTTGCAAGCTTGCGGCTTTCTCTTTTGGAGATCCTTTAGATGACCAACTTGTCTCATTGACATTTAGCACTATTAAAGAATTAGTTAATAGCATGAAGACGACAACAACAACAACAACAACCCAGTATAATCCCACTTAGTGGGGTCTGGGGAGGGTAGTGTGTACGCAGACCTTACCCCTACCCTTGGGTAGAGAGGCTGTTTCCAAATAGACCCTCGGCATCCTTCCCTCAAAGAACTTTCCACCTTGCTCTTGGGGAGACTCGAACTCACAACCTCTTAGTTGGAAGTGGAGGTTGCTTACCATCAGAGCAACCCCTCTTGTCTAGTTAATAGCATCAAGCTGGGTAGAAAACATGTTTGTGTAGAGTAGCCTAGTGTTTGGATCAATCACTTAGGAGGATGCCTTAAATATAGCATAGTCTAGCGACACCATTGCTTGAAGAATCCCTCTATGCATAATATGGATATATGTCGACCATAAAAGGTGATTGTTTCTCTTTAAGGAATTAATGTAGGTTTCAGAGCATGCATGATTACTAGTAAATGCCCTTGCACAAGGTGGGAATGACGGGGATATTGTGGCCTAGGTGTTGCATTCGGTTTTTTGGTTGGTTTTGCACTTTTCGGTTTTTTTTTTTTTTGGTTTTTAGTTTTCAAAAAGTGTAATCCAAATCGAACCAAAATAAGTTTGGTTTGGTTCGATTTTTCTCTTTTTGTCAAAATAAGCTGACCAAGGACATGACCCTTGATAGTAAGGTATGGAGGTCGAGGATTAGGGTAGTAGAGTAGGTAGTCTAGAGTGTTCATAACAGTAGTATTGGCACACAGTCTCGCTTTCTGTTGGTAGTAGGTTTTTGTGACTAACCGTTGTTTCCTTCATTGTTGCTCACCTTACTATCTTTTTTGTTTTATTCTGCTTTTATATGGCTTTTTGGTACTGTCCTTTCTTGTCTATATTTTTCATTAATGTGGTGCTTATGTTTTCCTGAGCCGATGGTCTATTTGAAACAACCTCTCTGTCCTCACAAGGTAGGGGTAAGGTTTGCATACACACTAACCCACGATGTGGGATAATACTGGATATGTTGTTATTTGTTTTTCGGTTTGGTTATTCGGTGTCATGTAAAAAACTTAACATAATCGAATACTCGAATCACAAAAAAAGAATAAATATCATAGAGAATGAGAGTTAATAACATCAAATCTCTTAAATATATTTTTTAATCTAAGTCATGGGTAAAACTTAAAAAACACAATACTTAAAAACTATATAAATACATGACCAAAAATATAAAATCTAAACTATAATCCAAGTGCAAATAAGATTAAATCTTGCTTGCAAATAGAGTCGGACCTCTCTATAAATCTTCCCTATATAACAACCATTCACTATAAAAGCCAAGTTTTTACTCAAAACCTATCTTTTAAGTTATATTTTACCTCTCTATAACAACTTTTTACCTAGCAGCCATATTTATAGCAGAACGCTCATTGTAAAATTACCCCTATATACAGCCATATCGAATCTTTAAGATTATTAATAATTCTAAAAATATTCATACAATCTTTTCCTTTAAACAAAGTTTCTATCTTGCATAAGATATAAGATTTGAAGATTTGCGCATGATATATTTTCCATTGGACAAATTCCAAAAAATATTTAGATAAAAAATTTAATTGTCAAGCTCTTAGATTGTCTTCAATGGAAAGCTATTAGATACCTTTTTGCTGAAAATTTGTACACGAATCTTCGCTAATTCAAGTATTATATTGCTACTAAGAGAATGAAATCTATAAAACAAGTTACAATTACAAAGTTCTTCCATCAATCTTGAAAGAATTTATTTTTCTAGGTAGCTTTAAAATGTTTGCCTTATAGTTTAAATCTTTATACATTTAGTTATGTATTTATTAATAATGTATTAACGTTCTTCAATATTTAACTAGTGAAATATGCATATCTTTTGAGATTTTAAATTCGAATAATATTCTTATCTTTTATATGTAACATTTAGTGTTATCAAAGGCGCGCTTAAAGTATACTTAAGCCCTAAAGCGAGGCTCAAAACACGTTGAGCGCTTAGACATGCTTTTCCTTGCCAATAAGCGCAATCTTGAAGAGATGGCACTAAACAATTGATATTTCATTTTATCGTAAATTCTCTTCAATTTTTTTGTCCATATATTTAGTATTCATGCTTATAGATATTAGTCTTGGACTACACATACATATTTGTAGTTTACTCTATTTGCGCCTTTCTTCCTTAAAGCCCATACTTTATTTGCGCTTTGCGCCTAAAGCCCCAACAGACCTTAGAGCTTTTTTGCGCTCTCCGCCTTTGATAACATTGGTAACATTAAAAAATTTTTTTTTTTTTGTTGATAATTTTATCTGTCACAACCAAAAAATATTTAAACGTCAAATGCTGTTATAGATGTATAACAACCATTCACAAGCCGAAAAATACCGGAACAAACGAGGCTGTTATAGAGAAGGTTGACTCTATTAATCCCCCCAGGATACACCATGTTGAACCAACAGTCTTGAACATGTCTTCGGTTAAGAAGCTTTTAGTCTGAAACAAAACAAAAAAAAGTAAGTCGAAGTAATTGCTTATATGTCTTCACGGAACATGAACTTGCATATAATCGCTACAAGTGCAACCTTTACTCTCTTCTTTTTGAATGAACTGAACTAATATTTCTTAGCTATGGAACCCTCAGGAGTTGGCCTGGTGGCAATAGACTTGAGCCTTGGGGTTTGCTCCCTTTCAAGGTCTCAAGTTCGAAACCCACCGGGTTCAAACAATTTCTGAGGGCCATCGGACTGGGTAAAACCTGAATTAACCGTGGTGCACTTGCTGGAAACTCCTTGCCGAGGGCCTGTGCACCCCCGGGATTAGTCGGGGCTCTTAGAGACTCGGACACCCGGTGCAAATAAAAATAAAATAATTTTCTTAGCTATGGATGAAACAAAAAACTAATGACAAGTTGAGCAAATTGGATACATTGACTTACAGTTCTTTCTTCGTAGCTATATGGCCATTACAGATGCATCTCTTCTATCATTGCTCAAATCGAAAGAGAATTAAAAAAATGACATCAATACATGTATATAAACCATCATAATAAAAAGCGAAAGAAAAACTTTAAATCTTTACCATTTTCAAGTTGCTCAAGATAATCCAGATCCTCCTCTAATCTAAGAGCTTGAGGTCTATGAGGAAGTCCTGATATGTCTAATGTAATATTGCTGGATGCAGTAGTTGATGAAGACTGAGATCCCAGTGAACTTCTCTTTTGATATTCTTCAACAAAGAAACCATGTACTCCTTCACTTCATCTCTTATATTTTCCCCCTTTTTCTTTCCCCGTACATTTTAATGAGTACAATTGCCACATAGTCAAACTTCAAATGGGGATTAAACACACATTCAATAAAGATCATCTTATTCATTTTCGCTGGATCACCCTGATACTTGTCAAATTTCTTTTTCATGCTTTTTGCCAATTCACTCAGCTCTGTATCTTCATTTTTCATCAATTGATTCAAAAAGTAATTAACTCCCCTAATTTCCTGAAAGTGAACATTTGATGTGATGTATAGTGAACTCGAAATCCTCAAGGTAAGGGTATAAAAAGTTTTGAGATTAATTTTTACATTCTCCCAATCACCTCTTGGAAGTGAACCTGCAACCTTTCATCCTCACAAGGATATGTAAGAAGATAATTCAACAACCCGATATCAAGACAACTATATCTTACAATGGCTTTCTTAAACTGTTGTGCTGTAACCAACATTAAACATGTGGAATTCCATCTTGTAGGAAAATCCAAACATAATGTTGTCTTACATGTTATCTTTCCAATGTTACAACAATCTTTAAATCTTTTACACCTCGCAGGAGATTGCCTAATGTGGCTTGCAACTTCCCTAACATGTTTCACTAAATCACCAACTTCCTTCATACCTTCTTGAACATTGATATTGATTATATGAGCCATACACCTCCATGAAGGTCTGAACCATCCATTATAGTAGTTCCCCATTTACTCAATTGCTTAGATAACTCTTTCACTGAGGTATCATTCGAACTAGCATTATCAACTGTAATAGTAAAAACATTCTCCGAACCCCAACCATGCAAACACTTAGTAATCACATCAGCCATATCATCACTTTTATGACTAGAGATTGGATGGTTACGACATACATTCTTCGTTGATGGTAGGACATAATAATCTGCTCAAGGTGGAGCATTTCTGTTAAAATATGCAATAATGGGGAGATGGAGGAAATGAACAGCTTTCTATAGAAAGCTTCTAAGTTAATACCAGATAGGATAGTATGGAATAAAAACACGGATGACCCTTTGTCGGTGAAGTCTGGATAGCATGGAATAAACATACGAATGACCCTTTGTCGGTGAAGTCTGGATATATAGTTTTGTTCCAAAATAGACAACAAGAACATGTATAGCCATTGTAATTGATATGGATAGACAAAGCACCTTGCAAGGTAGAGTGTTTTCATGGCTAGTAGCTAGAGAGGCTTGCTTGACCCAACAGTCTACCAGAAGAGGTTGGCATGGTACGCATTCATAAATTGCAAAATCACAAACCAGATTAGTACATGCTGTTTCAATTTGCTTGAAGTCAAATGGTACTTCCAGAGTCTCTTCGAGACCTGTTACATTTTTGGAATAGAAGAGGACTACAAAAAGTGACTAGAAGTTGTGGATCACTGTACCAAACGACCATATGGTGGATTCGGTGACAGGAAAGAAATCAGAGATACTTAAATGCAAAAAGGAAAATATTTGTAACTTAAAGCACAGATGTTTAGCTCTCTTGTCCTTTTGCTGTAAAAAAATAAAAATGAAATTGTACAGGAAATAAATAGGATGGCCAATTTTGTGAGTTGCTTTCACATGTAGATAGTGCACTAAGAAGCATATTGCAGATTTTCGTACTACTCAGTGATTGCACTCTCTGGGTGCTATTCTTCAATAAAAATTAATTACAATTTGTTATACCAAAATAAATTCTCTTCTTTCCGCCGAAGTACCTTGGAATTTTCCCTCTTTAAAGAAGTCTTTTTCTCCTCGCAGAACACCTAAACTTAGTTGAAGATATTTTTACTATTTTCTTGTGGTATAAGCTTCCAAAAGTCAAAAGATTGATGTGCTGGTTAGATGGTCAACGCATTACCCAAAGGGTTGGGACCCCGGCAAAGCATTTATTTATTTATTCTCTAATCAACACATTTGTTCTTCAGAAAAGAAAATGGAAAAAAAAGAAACTGATAGCGCTAGGGGACTTGGGGCATTCGGAGAGTCTCCAAGATTTTAGGTATTGCAGGCGCATTAAGGTGGAGGAGGTCGTGGGGGATTTGCGTAAGATGAGTAGGGGTAGAGCGACCAGGCCAGATAAAATCCCGGTTGAGCAGGATTGGAGTGGTTGACTGGGTTGTTCAATGTAATGTTTAGGACGAAGAGGATGCTGGAGGAGTGGAGGTCGAGTACAGTGGTACCGTTGTACAAGAATAGAGGTGATATCCAGTGTTGTAACAATTATAGGGGTATCAAGTTACTTGGCCATACCATGAAGTTTGGGAGAGGGTGGTGGAGGTGAGGGGGGAAGACGACGTCTATATCCGACAATCAGTTTGGGTTCATGCCGGGTCGCTCCATTACGGAAGCTATTCACCTTATTAGGAGGTTGGTGGAACAGTGCAGGGATAAGAAGAAGGATCTGCACATGGTGTTTATTAACTTGGAGAAAGCATATGACAAGGTCTCCAGGGAGGTGCTCTGGAGATGTCTTGAGGCAAAGGGCGTGCCGGTAGCCTACACAAGAGCAATCAAGGACATGTATGATGAAGCTAAGACTAATGTTAGGACTGTGGGAGACGACTCAGAGCATTTCCCGGTTGTTATGGGATTGCACCAAGGCTCTGCGCTTAGCCCGTTCTTATTTGCCTTGATGATGGATGCATTGGCACACCATATTCAAGGGGATGTGCCATGGTGTATGTTATTTGCTGATGACATAGTTCTAATTGATGAGACGAGGGTCGGTGTTAACGAGAGATTGGAGGTTTGGAGACAGACCCTCGAGTCTAAGGGTTTCAAATTGAGCAGGTCTAAGACAGAGTACCTAGAGTGCAAGTTTAGCGCTGAGTCGAGGAAAGTAGGCAGGGACGTGAGGCTTGGATCACGGGTCATCCCCAAGAGAGATAGCTTTAAGTATCTTGTGTCGATGATCCAGGGGGACGAAGAGATCGACGAGGACACATCACTCACCGTATAGGGGCGGGCTGGATGAAATGGAAGCTTGCATCTGGAGTCTTGTATGACAAGAAAGTGACACCGATACTCAAAGGTAAGTTTTATAGAGCTGTGGTTAGACCGGCCATGTTGTGTGGGGCAGAGTGTTGGCTGGTTAAGAACTTCCCTATCCAGAGGATGATGGTAGCAGTGATGAGGATGCTGAGGTGGATGTGCGGGCACATTAGGATAGACAAGATTAGGAATGAAGATATTCGGAAGAAGGTGGGCGTGGCCCCTGTGGATGACAAGATGCGGGAAGCGAGGCTCAGATGGTTCGGGAATGTGCGGAGGAGAAGCCTTAATGCTCCGGTGAGGAGGTGTGAGCGATTGACCGTGGCGGGTACGAGAAGAGCTAGAGAGAGGCCTAAGAAGTATTGGGGAGAGATGATTAGGCAGGACATGGTACGACTGCAGATTTCTGAGGACATGGTCCTTGATAGGAAGGTTTGGAGGTCAAGCATTAGGGTTGTAGGTTAGGGGGCAGTAGAGCTTTGCTTACTTCATACCGGGGGTGAGGCGGGATTGGATTAGGGTTGATCTTAGATGACTTGCAGTTTATGCTGAATCCACACTATCATTGCTGTTTATCTTAGCCCCGGGCCTAAGTTACTTGTTACTGTTATTGCATGTCATTTATCTTTTGGTTGTTATGCTTCTGTTACTATTACGGTTTCTACTGGAGTTACTAATGAATTGTCTTTTTTCGTCTTTCTGAGCCCAGGGTCCATCGGAAACAGCCTCTCTGCCCTATCGGGGTAGGGGTAAGGTCTGCGTACACATTACCCTCCTCAGACCCCACTTTGTGTAGTTGTTGTTTTTGTTGTTGGACTGTTTTAAGATTATGCAGCTTTGTTCATCTTGTAACATGTAACTATTTGCATTTACACATTTACAAAGTGCTTGATTTTACTTTACCTTGTTCATGCAATCATTGTTGTTGCAGCTTGAAAAGGCTCTGCGTCAAACACAAGCAGAGCGTGGACAGATTAAGCTTGCCTCTGAAACCGAGTTGGCTGATGCTAGAGCTTTGGTTGTTGGATATCATGACAAGTCTTTGGAAGAGCAAGGAAAGTTGCATACTGCAGATGCCAAGCTTGCTGAGGCAAATAGAATGAATTCTGAGTTGGAGAGGAAATTGCGTGAACTTGAAATTCGGGAAAGTGTGCTAAGAAGGGAGCATGCCTCCTTGACTGCAGAGTATGGCAGACAATACAAAGACTACAATTGACTGTTTTCTCCTTTTGCTTTTCCCGTTTTGGAGATATCTTGATGGATTTTACTTGACTTCCTCTCTACTGTTTCATTAGGCAAGAAGTGCATGAAGCTAGATTTTCCAAGCACAAAGAGGATTTAGGGGAGTGGGAAAGGAAGCTGCAGGAGAAGGAAGAGAAACTATATGAAGGACGGAGGAAGGTCATCGAAAGAGAAGAAAAGGTGAATAATTTGGATGTGGCTCACAAGCAGAAGGAAAAGAGGCTTGAAGAAGAGCAGAAAAGGATTGATTCATCTAATATAGCTCTAAAGAAAAGAGATGATGCTATAAGCAAGAAGGTCGCGGATATGACTAGAAAGGAACAAGTGGGTGTGAGAATAATTCTAATCCTTTTTTCTTCTTCTTTTTTGTTATCCTGTTCAAATGTGTTAGATGGATACATTTAGTTATTTTTAGCACTATTGCAGAATATAGAGTCTTATAGAGCTGAATTGGAGATGAAGGAGAAGGAATTGAATTTTCTGGCTGAGAAGTTGAACTCTAGAGAAAGGGTTAGTTGAACACCTCATATTATCCTTCTGACCAGTGTTACTAATTGCATCTGTTGCATCTTTGTTCACAATTCCCCTGCCTAAGTACAGTATTAAAGTTGCTTGTCAGATATATAATTTTCTCTATGCTTGTTGTCATTCTTTCATTCGGGGTTTATGGGTTGCCAAGTTAGACTGCAATAGCATTATCACAACCAAAAAACTCACAGAGAAATTTGTAGTATTTTTTTTGCCTTGGAACTTGTAAGCCATTTCTAAAGTTTTATCTTGAAGATGGAGGGGGGAGGGGCAGGCTGAGCAAGGTAATTGAAAATTAATAGTTTCTAAGACAACCTCTATATATAGGTGAGTGAATAGTCAAATCCAGTATAACAGTATCACAATCTGTAAGTAGTACTTAGAAAAACATATACAATGTAATGTAAATTTTACATATTGGAAGCTTGTTCCTTTTGAGAAATCAAGGAATAATGAGCGAGAAAGATGTCGAGACATCAATAATAAACACTAATTAGAAATTATGAGGCTCGGGAGAAAAATATATTATTCATGTATTAATTGTAATACAATGAGCCCTATTTATAACTATACATAATACATATCCTACTCCTATTTAACGTGGGACTCGCACTAATTACGTATTAATTACATAGCTATTTAGTACTCCCCTTCAAGCCGGTGCATGCAAATCATATGTACCGAGCTTGTTGCATGTGTAACTAATACGAGGACCAATGAGGGACTTGGTGAAAATATCTGCAAGCTGATTATTCAGCTTCACGAACTTTTTAGCAATATCTCCTGAGAGTATCTTTTCTCTGATGAAGTGACAATCAATCTCAATGTATTTATTTCTCTCATGGAACACCGAATTCGATGTAATATGAAGGACCGTTTGATATCACACACAAATTCCATCTGGCTGATCTCACCAAATTTCAACTCCTTGAGCAATTGTTTGGTCTAAACTCGCTCATATGTTGACATATCCATTGCTCGATATTCTGCTCCTACACCAGATCGAGCAACCACATTCTATTTCTTGCTCTTCCAAGACATCAAATTATCTCCTATTAAAATACAATATCCAGACGTAGAATATCTATCAGAAGGTGATTCTGCCCAATCAACTTCTGAGTATAACGATTTGCTCATGCCCTCGATCCTCAAACAATAATGCTTTGCATGGAGCTGATTTTATATACCGAAAAATGCGGACAACTGCATCCCAAAACTGACTTACATGAAAGGAAATATCAGGTCTAGTCACTATAAGGTAATTCAATTTACCAACCGATCGCCTATCTCTTGCAGGATCGCTAAGCGGCTCCCCTTGACCTGGCAGAAGTTTAGAATTTAGATCCATAGGAGTGTCAATAGGTCTACAACCTGTCATTCTTGTCTCCTCAAGAATGTCTAAATCATACTTTCGTTGTGAAATCACAATACCTGAGCTAGACTGAGCGACCTCAATACCCAGAAAATATTTTAACCTGCCAAGATCATTAGCCTGAAAGTGCTGAAAGAGATGTTGCTTCAACTTAGCAATACCATCCTGATCATTGCCAGTAACAACAATGTCGTCAACATAAACCGCCGGATAAATATAGAGATTTGAAGCAGAATACCGATAAAATACAGAGTGATCAGTTTCACTACGAGTCATGCCAAACTCTTGAATAACTGTGCTGAACTTACCAAACCAGGCTCGATGAGACTGCTTTAGACCATAGAGTGATCGGCGCAACCTGGTGTTGGTTTTTGCATGACACAACCGGATAGTGGTTTTGCACGAATAACCTCTTAAGTCGCCGGAAAATTGCACGGCGACGAGGTCTTTCTTCTTGGAAGTTGCTGGAATGATGCACAACGATAATTTTCTCACCAATTTGATACCATGTGAGAAAAATATATTATTGATGTATTAATTTTAATATTATAAGCCCTATTTATAACTATACATATTACTTATCATACTCCTATTCAATGTGGAACTCGAACTAATTACATATTGATTACATAACTATCTGACAGAAACTATTAAGGAGTTCCTTATCTAAAGAGAGAGAAAATGCTCTCTCTTCTCTCTTTTTTTCCGGTCACTCTTACTCTGTTTTCTGTTTGGTCTTTCTCAATCTACTTTTTTTTCTCTCTCTCTTTTCTTTTCTCTGGTTTTGCCTTCTCTCCTCTTCTTTCTTCTTAGTGTTTAGTGATCATTTTTTCAGGTGATCATTTTAAAACCAGTGATGGAGAGAACTTCTCTATTTAGTATAGGTCATAAATCTTTTGAAGTTCAGGAATCACTCTCTGTAATTGACTTTTGGTATGAATTGATTGAATGTAAGACTGGTTTTGTTAGTCGCCTTTATGTTAATCTGTCCTCCCTTCAATGGACCTGCCAGATTATGTTGCTTCAGAACGACATGGAAATGTCAGCGGCAGATGGTCCTTGAAGGTTAAGCAAGTACAACTTTCCTTCTTTCAGAACTTTTCATAGTTATGGAAGATATATGAAAATTGTACCAATATCACCTCATCAGGGAAAACACCATCATCCCGGAATTTCATTGAACTCAGGATGGTCTGAGATTGCAAAAAAGCTCCAGAGATAATTCAGGTGGCCACCATCCCCC
>MU664834.1:86557-146509 GCA_026770625.1 Nicotiana glauca
CCCCCCCCTACAGGAACATATGCAGACATGACAAAACCAGCCCCCTGGCCTGCTAATCTTATTGTTGCCAAGTTATCCGGGGAGTCCAGAATCACAGTGAATGTGAACTCCACCTAAGCTGGACAAAATTTCCTTCAGAAATGCATAGTATGGGTATTCCCAACTGCCTCTAAGCCTGCATTAATTGAGGTCTGTGAATGGGCATTTAAATAATTGAAAGGTACTAATAGGGAAATAGCCTTCCAACGATTCTTTCCTATTTGAATGTCCTTCAAGAGAGAAATTATGCCATCTGATTGGAGATGAAAAGGGAGGGCTGTCCAACTTGACTGGTGGTCGCTGGAGGCAGAAATCATTCTGTTTTGGGAGGAGTCTTCTAAGATTTGGGTAATGCTAAAAGGTCTTCCTTGATCGGAAGGGATTTTTCAACAAATCGAGAAACTTCTTGGAGAATTAACGGCTATTGACCCACATACAAGACAAATATTGCCTGAAATGGATCATAATTCAAGTGAGAAATAAACGACTCCCCATCCCAAGCTATGTGGAAATTGAAGTTGCTGATAAGATTACCGCTATTCCCTTTTGGATCGAATCGTCGTTTCTTCTCCTCCTGATTATGTTTCTCCTCAATAGGAAGAGGTCGCTTCTGCTGAGACCGGTCAAACGGGAGAACCTTTTATGGTAAAACCCACTGGGTCTAAGATTGGTCAAGGACACGCACGTGCAGGCCCACGTGCCTCCTGCAGGGAATCCAAATTAACCGGCTCTTCCCATTCTTCCTTTACCCATCCCAATTAACCGGAAACCCAAAACCATCTCATTTCACAAGACAAATCCCACGCCCTTTTGGGCCCAGCAAATACCCACTTCTTACTCCCATCTTTGCCACTTTCGCACTCCTCTCAACCCTTATGATGCGAGAATAAAAAATTGGGCTCAATTCCAAACCCACTACAAAACAACTGCTGCAGTCAAAACACGCCCTTAATTTTCCTCTTTCTAAAATTGGTTCCGCAACACCAGCGCATTGAAAGGCAAATTCTTCGGCCCCAATTAGGTCCCAGAACTCATTTCTGGCGATTTCGTACCCAAGTTCTTCAATTCCAAAGAACTCCACAAACTCCTCTACTTCCGCATCTACCTCGCCCATGACCAACACACTAACGGTCTCCAAACTCCAGCCTACTCATAATTTCTCCGTGACCAATAGAGATTCGATGGAGCTCAGTGAGAAGTCTTCTCACTGATATTCAGGAAGCTTCTCCAGTTTCATAGATGGAAAATCTCCTCAACTAACCCGGCATGGCAATTCAATGGGGATAGACTTGAATCCTCTTCCCTCTACAATAGATGAAGCAACAAATTGGGTAAAAAGCATGCTATCAAAATAATGAGCATTCTCGGTATCAATTGCCCTTCTGCTAAGGATGAAATCATTCAAACACTCATGGGGATTGACAAAAACAGGTCACCGGTCAATTGCCATGCTTTCTCTTCTTCTTCTTCTTCATCTAAATCCAAGAAATAAAAGGAGTGTGTGAAGTTCAAAATTTGGTATCCCTCGTCAATTATGATGGTAACACTAGCCGTGGGAAAGGAAGGAAGGTCCTTGCCATTTGTCTATGATGAATATTAGCATCATATCATGGGATGTTAGGGGTTAAATTGTTCGGATAAATGCAATCTCGTAAAACTCTTGTTCATTAAATGGAAACTTGATATCCTCCGTCTCCAAGAAACTTCAAGAAACTAAGATTGAGCATTGGAATTCTAAGAAGGCAGGTAATATATGGGCTGGAAGATGGGTGAATTACATTGCTCTAGTGGCTGATGGCACAAAAGGTGGTATTGTTTTTCTCTGGGATGAAAGGATTTGGTCTACTTCTCTACTCATCATCTCTCTCAATTTCTCTCTCTAATGTCTTGACAAATTTTTCATGTGTCATTTCGTGTGTTAAGCTCCTCTTAATAGAAAGCATGGCAGGACCTTTGGCTTGAATTGACGGCTGTTAGAGGCTTACAAAATGACCCTTGGGTTATTTGTGGCGACTTTAATGTTACCCGATTCACTTCCAAGCAAAAAAATAAACATTCTGTCCCTCAAGTATGTTGGAATTCTTGGAATTTATTGAGGACACGGAGTTACATGATCCATCTCTGGTTGGTGGCCTCTTTACGTGGGTTAAAACAGTTAATTCCTCTCTAATATATGAATTGACAGATCTCTTTTCTCTTCTAAATGGGATGATTTTTGGCATATTGGAGTCAAGGAAATCTTCTATTCTGGAGGATATTCTCAAGTTTGAGAAATTGCTGAAGACAAGAATCTTGCAGATTCCGAATTGATTCATCGAGCTGGTTTGCACTTTGCATATGGACCTTGAGTCTATTGCTGAACAAAAGGAAATTTATTGGAGACAAAATTCTAGAAGTCTTTGGTTGAAGCAGGGGGACAACAACACTAGATTTTTTCGTGAAATTACGAATGCCCATCGTAGAAGCAATCACATACTCTCAATCTTAATAGTTCTATTATATTAGATGAAGAGTCCATTAACAATGAGATTGTTGTCTTCTACACTGCTCTTTATAGTGAATCTGATCCATTGAGACTTCTTTGGTCTTATAGGAGTCCTCCGGTTATTTCTCAGGAAGATAATTCAACTTTGATGCAACCATTCTTGGAAGATGAAATCCTCAGTATACTAGAAGAGTGTGAAGGGGACAACGGACCCGGGCCAGATGAGTTTACTATGTGTTTCTACCAAAAATGTTAGGAGTGTCATTCGTCATGATTTCTGAAATGTCATGAATTATTTTCATCATCAGGAACACTTTCGCAAGAGCTGTAATGCCTGCTTTTATTCCTAAAAAGGATGGTATTACGGTGGTACGAGACTTTAGGCCTATCAGTCTTTTAGGCAGCTTCTATAAAATTCTCTCCGAAGTGTTAGCTGGCAGGCTTAAGAAGGTGATTAGGAACCTTATTTCTTCCAATCTGATGGCTTTTGTTAAAGGGCGGCAAATTTCTGATGCAGTTCTTATTGCCCATGAGTGTCTAGATTCCAGAATTTGGCAAGACCTTCCGGGTATTCTCCACTTGGCTTAAGCGTGTGGAAACACATCCGATGCCATTGGATTTGCTTTTGGAAACAATGCTCTTTAAGAGTAGGAGACGGCAGAAAGATAAAATTTTGGCAAGATTCATGGCTTGGTCATACTCCCCTCGTGATGACATTCCCTGTTCTGTTTAGATGCGCCACCAACCTACACCTTCCAATTGCAGAACAATTGGACTAACCAGATTCTCTATCCTGGAAGGCCAACAACAACGGAAGCTTTTCTGTGAGATGTTGTTATACAATCTTGACAAGCAGTACTCCCTCTCTAACATCTTAGCCATGGAAGCCTTTTTGGGAGAATAGAGCTCCTTACAAAGTTAAATGCTTTTCCTGGATACTGGCATATAGAAAATGTCACACTTGATAATCTTCAAAAGAGAGGCACTACTCTTTGTAACAGATGTGCTCTCTGTGAAGAGGAAGATGTTAACCATCTATTTCTCCGTTGTAGCTTCTGCTGACATAATTGGCATCTCTCTTTTAATCTTCTGGGATCCAATGGTGTATGCCAAATAATATAGTGGATTTTTTCTTTCCTGGCATAGACTGGACCCTTCAAACCTTCCAAAGATGTCTGGAAAACCATTCCTATGGTGGTGTGGTGGGTCATATGGAGATAAAGAAATGCGAGAGTTTGAAGACAAGAGGGGACAATGTTATTAATCTCAAGCTCAAGTGTATATTTTTGCTTAGTCTCTGGTGGGACAATAGGACGGCATATGTTTTAGAGTCAGAAGCTATTGTTGACTTTCTTAGTTCTTTACACACAATGTAAAGTTCTCTTTTGGATGTATTTTTGCTCCAACATTTTCTTAATGCTGGTTTATTTTACAACAATAATATTCCTTTATTACTCATACAAAAAAAACTGTGGAGACATCAAGACATCTTTCTTACACTATCCTGTTGTTTTACAATTATGGAGTCTATGTCTTAATTTTTTTGGAATCTCATGTGTGATGCCTGCTTCTGTTAAGGATTTACTATGCTGCTGGTCATATAATCATATAATATGAGGAATGATGCAAAAGTATAGAATACAGTTCCAGCTTGTGTTTTTTTGGTTTTCTTGGAGGAATGAAATTGAAGGCGTTTGAAGGGGTAGCTCAACCTATACATATTTTAAATGAAATGCTCACAGGTGCACGGCAGTTAATGTTTTGGTGTAAGCTTAATGATGTATATGTGGTTGATATTCATATAGTTCTAAATTCTCTTCGGGCTTAGCCTTTTATTGTATATTTGTATACCAGCACTCTTTGGATGCTGTTTAGTGTAGTGATAACACATATTTACTTTTAAAAAAATCGTTGTGACCCAGACTAGGGGGCTGCGACCGACGTCTGATAGAGCTTCACCTACCGAACGAACCCATAGCTTGTATAGCTGTCACATATGATGTGTCCTTCATGGCACCATCATCTCAACAACATTCCCATATTCCAATCGTAATATAGGTCCCGACCAGTGTTTTGGAGAGCAAGAAGTGGAAAAAAGCGATGATGCCTACCTCGCTTTAGCGAAGTGAGAAGCGTGAAGCGCGCACTTTTTTCATGTGAAGCGCAATTTAGTACATCAATTAAAAATATTAAATAGGCATAGATAAATGACTAAGAACTCAATAAAAATAACATATTGAGCAAAACTTTCAATTCATAAATTAAGAAGTAAATAATAGATACTAAAACTAGATAGTCAATAATCCTCAAAAGTCATAACTTATTAAGCAAATGCAAAACCAAATCACAACAGGAGCAACATCCTATTCTTCAATGCGCCCAAGCTGGATCTTTCCTTTGGCTTGATGCCGTTGAATAATATGATAGAATTACTACAATCACACACACAAAAAAAAAAAACAGAGCAGCTAAAACGGAGAAAAAACCAAAACAGTCAAACTGGATCTTTTTTTGGCTTGATGCTCTTGAATAATAAGATATGATTTACTACAATCACAAAAAAAAAACAGAACACTTAAAACAGAGAAAAAAACCAGAACAGTCAATAGAGATTAACAAAAAAACAGAGCAGAAGCAGAACATAGAAAACAAAGCAAAACAGAGGAAGGACGAATTGAAAAAAATAGAAAAGAAGAAGAGAAAATAGGAGAGGAGTTGAGAGGAAGTAGGTAAAGTAGAGAAAAGCAGAAGAGGAAGGGAAAAATAGATGAAAGAGAAGAAAATTTGAGAAATTTACCTTGAGAGAAGAGGAGGAGAAGTCGCAAGGCTTGCAGAAGTTTGTCGAAGCAGATGTTTTGGAAGAAAAGGTCTCGTAGTGCAAGAGAAAAGCGAGAAAAGCTTGCTGAATCGAGGTCGACGACTGCCTTGGGTTTTTTTGTAAAATTTTTGCAAATACACTCTTATGTGACCTTTTCTTCCAAAACACCCGCTTCGACTGACTTCTGCAAGCCTTGTGATTTCTCCTCCTCTCCTCTCAAGGTAAGTTTCTCTTATCTTCTTCTCTTCCTCTTCCTCTTCCTCTTCTCCTCTTCTGCTTTACCTCCTTCCTCTCGACTCCTCTCATATTTTCTCTTTTTTCTCTTCTTCTTTTCTATTTTTTTCAGTTCATTTCTGCTTCTGGTCTAATTTTTGTTAATCTTTATTGACTGTTCTGGGGTTTTTCTCTTGTTCTGTTTTTCTTTTTCTTTTTTGTGATTGTAGTAAATTCTTATCTTATTATTCAACAACATCAAGCCAAAAAAAAGATCCAACTTGATTGTTCTAGTTTTTTTCTTTGTTTTAGCCATTCTGTTTTTTTGTGTGATTGTATTAAATTCTATCCTATTATTTAATAGCATCAAGCCAAAAGAAAGGTCCAGCTTGCGCGTATCGAAGAATAAGATGTTGCTCCTTTTGTGATTTGGTTTTGCATTTGCTTAATATATTATGACTTTTGAGGGCTATTGGCTAGTTTTAGTATCTATTATTTACTTCTTAATATGAGAATCCAAAGATTTTCTTAATATGTTATTTTTATTGAATTCTTGGTCATTTATCTATGCCTATTTTTTATTTATGTATTAAATTGCTTCTCACATGAAATTCGCTTCTCGCAAAGCGAGGCCTCGTCGCTTTTTTCCGCTTCTCGCTGTCCAAAACACTGGGTGAAATTGAAGAATATAAAATACCTTATATATAGAATTTCTATGTCTTACCATTTCTTTTTATCACCTTCTCGAGTTCTTCTCTTAAATAATATTTTTTCTTTCTCGGAATACCTTGTAGGTTTTTACATAATGTCTTATCATTTTGACATATTTTTTTAACTCTACTTTTAGATTTTTTAATTAGATTTAGCTAAGTTCCTGTACCTGTATCCGAATCTTAAAATTTAGGTCATGAAGGAACCTATCTCTAAATTCACACCTGTATCAGACATTCGCACCCGAGTTCGAGTAACTTAGAGAATGATGAATATTCTCTCGGGCGTCAATGGTTCCTCCCAAAGCATACCTTTAACATTCATAATTTGTATATTGCCCTCAAGCTTAAACATGAACATAATAGCATTCAAGAATAGCTTGACTTAATTGAAAAATAGCATTCAAGAATAGATTGCTAATCATATTGCGAGTTCATTTTCACCATAAGCTAAAATATGCTTTAATCATTAAAACATAGTTCAAATATATGTGAGTATCCAAAATATGACCATGAGCTTCATCTTCCTAAAACATAGGCATAAACATCCTTTTTACACCGTGAAACTTGTACTCGCTCACTCCCACAAGCACAATCCCACAATTTAAATCATATGTATCATTTATGCAAATTAATCAAATACTTGGAAGACAAGCTATTTAGAGGAAAACACTTCTAGAAGACTAGATCTCCACCTGCCTCGATCCTTAACTAGCAAAATATCGCTACGAGCTGGCAGCCCCTACCATCAACCCAGTATAATCCCATAAGTGGGATTTGGAGAGGTTAGTGTGCTCACAGACCTTACCCCTACCTAGAGGGTAGAGAGGCTTGTTTCCGATGGACCCTCGACCCAAGAAGATGAAACGAAACAATAGAACAATTACAACAACAAAGGCCAAAAAGATAGTACCAACACCGTAAGAACCAGAAAAAATAGATGGAAAAAACAATAGCAACAAGCATTAACAAAAGCAATCAGAGCGGAAAAATAGTATGAAAACAACATGTACTACTAGTAGTCTAAGACAAGACACTATTAGCCTAGCCCTACACCCGGTACAAAGTAGAAAACACTCGATTACCTACTAACCTTCAACCCTAATGCTGGACCTCTACACCTTCCTGTCAAGGACCATGTCCTTGATCAAGCTGAAACCGCGCCATGTCCTACCTGATCACCTACTCCCCTATACTTCTTAAGCCGCCCTCTGCCTCTTCTCATACCCGCCAAAACCAACCGCTCAAACCTCCTTACCGGGGCATCTAGGTTTCTTCTCTGCACGTGCCCGAACCATCTAAGCCTCGCTTCCTGCATTTTGTCTTCCATGGGGGCCACGTCCACTTTCACCAGAATATTCACATTCCTATTCTTATCCAACCTAGTATGCCCTCACATCCATCTCAACATCCTCAGTTCTGTGACTTTCATCTTTTGGATATGAGAATTCTACGTGCCAACACTCTGCCCCATACAACATGGCTGATCTACCCACCACTCTATAGAACTTAACTTTAAGTTTTGGTGGCACATTCTTGTCACGCTAGATGCCGGATGCTAACCTCCATTTTATCCACCCCGCCCCTATACGGTGCGTGATATCCTCGTCAATCTCCTCATCCCCTAGATAACGGACTCAAGATACTTGAAACTTCCTTTCTTGGGGAAGAATTTTGAATCAAGACTCACGCCTATGTCCGCTTCCCCCGTCACGTCGCTGAACTTCCACTCCATGAATTATGTCTTCATCCTGCTTAACTTGAAGCCTTTAAATTCTAGGGTCTGTCTCCAAACCTCCAACCTCTTATTAACATCGTCTCGCGTCTCGTCAATCAGAACTATATCATCCTGGCACCTCCCCTTGAATATGGTGCGTCAATGCATCCATAGCAAGGCAAATAAGAACGGGCTGAGCATAGATCCTTGGTGTAACCCCATAACAACCGGAAGATGCTCCGGGTCATCTCCCACTATCCTAACCCGAGTCTTAGCTCCATCATACATATTCTTAATCACCCTAGTGTATGCTATCAGAACACTTTTAGCTTCCAAACATCTGCACATAACCTCCCTAGTGACCTTGTCATACGCTTTCTTTAGGTCAATAAACACTATGTGCAAATCTATTTTTCTATCCTTGTACTATTCCACCAACCTCATAATAAGATGGATAGCTTCCGTAGTTGAACGACCATGCGTGAATCCGAACTGGTTCTCGAATATAGGCAACATCCTCCTCAACCTCGCTTCCACCACCCTCTAAACTTTTATAGTGTGAAGCAACTTGATACTTATATAGTTGTTACAATTTTGGATATCACCTTTGGTCTTGTACAATGGAATCATCGTACTCCACCTTTTCTCATCTGGCTCGATCGCTCTGCCCCTGCTCATCTTACGCATAGCCTCCACGATCTCCTCAACTTTAACGTGCCTACAATACCTAAAATTTCGGGGACTCTCAGAGTGCTCCAATTCACCCCGCACAATGTGTGTGTTCCCCTCTTCATTAGAAGTTTATGAAAGTACGTCTCTCATCTGCGCTTAATCTGTGCCTATTCCATTAAAACTCTGCCTTGCTTGTCTTTGATGCACCTCACTTGGTTCAGATCACGAGCCTTCCTCTCTCTCGCCTTGGCCAACCGGAATAACTTCTTGTCCCCACATTTGTTCCCCAGTTCTTCATACAAACTGCAATCTTAGCCTCCGTGACCGCTAACGTCGCCTTCTTCTTAGCTTTCTTATACCCTTCTCTGTTTGTTCTCCTCTCTTACTCGTTTGTGCTCTCCACTAACTTCAAGTACGCATGCAGACTCTAAAGTCATTACCGATTACTACTTTGATAGTGGTTGTGATAAGGCCAGCCAACTTAGAATACAACTGTTGGTGCTATCTTATGCGGGCTTAACATACGATCTTCTTTCTATTATTACTTTGCACTAAATGCGTTCATGTGGTAACTCTGCCGTGATGTAACTTCTCAACTCCATACATCTTGGAGAGTGTATATGACTTATAGTTCATTCTTGGTAGCACTACTCATGCACTTTCGCCTTTTCTAGTCTCTAAGCCAAAATCTTCCTCTGCATGCTATTCAGATTGTCTGTACAAGTCAAGAGCATGTGCCCCTCAATACAACCTTAGTCACAACCTTCAACTTAAGGCTATTTTCACACCTAAGGGTTAGTGTTATCAAAAGTGCTCTTAAAGCGCGCTTAAGCCCTGAAGCGAGGCTCAAAGCTTGTTGAGCGCTTCGCCTCGCTTAACAGGCGTTTCAGCGTTGCTATCAAGGTTCTAGGGCATAATTTTCCTTGCTAACGAGCGTAATCCGTAAGAGGCGACACTAAACAATTGAATTTTCACTTTATTGTAAAAAAAATTCAATTTCTTTGTCCATATATTTGGTATTTATGCTTTTAGATATTAGTCTTGGACTACACATATATATCTGTAGTTTTTCTCCATTTGCGCCTTTCTTCATTAAAGCACACGGTTTATTTGCACTTTACGCTTAAAGCCCCAACATACCTTAGAGCTTTTTTGTGCTTTTCGCCTTTGATAACATTGCTAAGGGTATGACCTCTCTCCAGGGGTTAGAAAACTAAGAAATCTTTACATCCTTTCTTGGACGTTGTAGCATATATTTTCCATATCAATTTTCGCCTCTTGTTTCCATTTCTCTTCTTATTCTTCTCATTCTCTACAATGAGTTTCTTAAAAAGCTATAACCATTTGTCAAAATTCTCTTACCGCTAGTTCATGATTACGGCTTCACTATACGTCTATAATGCTGCTCTTGCCTGTCATGCATAATCAGCTGCAGAGAGTAAACCATGTAATATTATTCTCATTCTTTTTGATATGCCTGACCCATGAAAAAGAATCAGGCTTGCACGTGAAAGGGGCTTGTTGAAAATATAATTAAATAAATAGGTAAGATGGTCATACACTTCAACAAGTGTTGTTGGAAGTAGAATTGACACATGTTCACAAACATTATAGTGAGGATGATGCACTTTTTAGCGAAGTTGCTCCGTTACGACAGTTTAGGTTCTGCACCCGTGTCGACACGACACTAGTATGTGTGGGTGTGGGATCCGTACTGGATCTGATCGAACAATTTTGGATATTTTGACCACATTAGGCGAAAAAACTCGAGACAAGATACAATTTGATTCCCGAAATCAGAACCAAAACTAAGGTAAACTTGAAGAAAGTAGCATACCTTATCCAGGAATCAATCCTTTACTTATCTACAACTTGAGAATAAAAGCGAAATCCACACTTTACGAGCTATACGTAAGTATTCCACAAAATTTCTCATAATTTAGAGATTTTTTTGTGAATTATTTTTAGTCGGATCCCTGCACCCGTATCCGTACTAGGATCCGTATCCCCGAATCCTAGAATTTACATTTCGAAGGATCCAACCTCTAGATCCATACTCGTGTCAGACACCCGCACCGGTGTCCGAGCAACTTAGCTTTTTAGTCGGTCGCCAATGTAGCAAGGAAATGTTTCGAATTAAGAATCATATATTTATAACAGACCAGTTTAGTGTAAAAGTGACATTTATAAATTGCACCATAGCATCCATTATGTATTTTCGACTGCTTATAGAACCTTCAGTGCAAGACTAACTACCTTTGTCTCTCTTTAAGTTTATTATACCTCCACTGATTAGCCTATTATTTTTATTTCTTTATTTAATTTTGTTTGATAAAATTCTTAGTTATTCCACTTTTAAATTTATAATGAACACTTGGTTATTTGTTCAAACAATCTAGGATGCTACGATTTCTGGTGGCTAACTTATTTTTTTTGCTGGTTAATTCGCTAAGCTTTTCTGTAATTGTTTGCTATGTTTGTCTAATAATGTGGCTTGCCAATTTCTCTATTTATTTATTTAGAGGCTGTTATAAAATAATAAAAAAAGAAGAACAATATTGTAGAAAAAGAGAGGAAATTCTTATTGAATTTGGGATGAATTACAATGGAATAGAACCCTCTATTTATAGGGAGAGGTTGACTTAGCCACCAAGTAATAAACCCTAGAATCTCTCTAAATATGGGCATTCACCATAAATAGAATTCTATTTATAACACTCGCCCTGAATGTCTATTCAACAGATAATGTGCCTCGTTAAAACCTCAACTAAAAGAAAACCCAATGGGAAAAAAATTCTAGAAAGGAAAAAGAGTACACATGTTTAGAAATGCGTCTTTTGGTTGCCTCGTTAAAAACCTTGCAAGGAAAACCCAGTGGGACAATACCTTGTAAGGGAAAAAGAGTGCAACGCGCATTAACTCCCCCTGATGAGAGCGTCAATTCACATCCTTGAGCCTTCGCATCCCGATCTTGTACACTAGCTTCTTGAAGGTTGACGTTGGTAGAGATTTTGTGAACAAATCAGCCATATTATCACTTGAACGAATCTGTTGCACATTAATATCTTCAGTCTTTTAAAGATCATGTGTGAAAAATAACTTTGGTGAAATGTGCTTTGTCCTATCTCCTTTTATGAATCCTCCCTTCAATTGAGCTATGCATGCTGCATCATCTTCATACAAAATTGTGGGTCACTTGTCACATTTCACACCACATTTGTCTCTAATAAGATGTATTATAGACCTCAACCACACACACTCTCGACTTGCTTCATGAATAGCAATTATCTCAGCATGATTAGATAAAGTAGCCACAATTGATTGCTTAGTCGATTGCCAAGATATAGCAGTGCCTCCACAGGTAAACACATAACCTGTTTGAGATCGAGCCTTGTGTGGATCGGATAAATACCCAGCATCAACATAACCAACAAGATCGGGACTGCAATTGTTGCCATAAAATAAGCCCATATCGGTAATCCCTTTTAGATACCGCAATATGTGTTTAATTCCATTCCAATGTCTCCTTGTGGGAGCAGAGCTATATCTTGCCTAGACATTAACTGAAAAAGTTATGTCGAGCCTTGTTGTATTAGCAAGATACATTAGTGCACCAATTGCACTAAGATATGGTACTTCAGGACCAAGTAGTTCTTCATTCTCTTCTTGAGGTCAGAATAGATCCTTATTTACATCAAGTGATCGAACAACTGTCGGAGTATTTAATGGATGTGCTCCATCCATGTAAAACCGTTTCAGTACCTTTTCTATGTAGGTAGATTGATGGACAAAAATTCCGTTTGCCAAATGTTCAATTTGCAAACCAAGACATAATTTTGTCTTTCCGAGATCTTTCATCTCGAATTCCTTCTTTAAATAATCAATTGCCTTTTGGAGTTCTATAGGAGTTCCAATAAGGTTTATGTCATCAACATATACGGCAAGTACAACAAATTCCGATGTTGTTTTCTTTATAAAAACACATGGGCAAATGGCATCATTTATATAGCCTTCCTTTAATAAATACTCACTAAGACGATTATACCACATTCGTCCTGATTGCTTTAGACCATATAAAGATCTTTGCAATTTGATTGAAAATATTTTCCGGGACTTTGAATTATTTGCTTTAGGCATTTTGAATCCCTCGGGAATTTTCATGTATATCTCATTATCAAGTGAGCCATAAAGGTAGGCGGTAACCACATCCATTAAATGCATGTCAAGCTTTTCATGGACAACAAAACTAATGAGATAACGGAACGTTATAACATCCATAACAGGTGAATATGTCTCTTCATAATCGACACCAGGCCTTTGTGAAAATCCTTGTGCAACAAGGCGTGCCTTATATCTTTGTACCTCATTTTTCTCATTTCTCTTGCGTACAAAGACCCATTTATAGCCAACAGGCTTAACACCATTAGGTGTTTGGACTACAGGCCCAAAAACTTCACGTTTTGCAAGTGAATTCAACTCTGATTGGATTGCCTCTTGCCATTTTGGCCAATCAAGTATTTATCGACATTCTGCAACAGATTGAGGTTCAAGATCCTCACTTTCGTGCATAATGCTGGATGCTACATTATATGCAAAGACATAATCCACCATTATATCCACTCGATTCAAATTTGTCTCAATATCGATTGGATTTATTGATAGTTCCTTATTTTCTTGAGTCTCGGGCTCGGTGGATTCCTCATGAATCTCAGAATTTATTAAATCGTGGATTTCTTCATGAGATTCTTTCGTAGTGTCATTTTGATCATTTGTGTTCCTTTTTCTCGGATTTCGATCTTTGGAACCTAATGGTCTGCCACGTTTAAGGCGTGCTTTTGGCCCATTAGCTCAGTTGGTTAGAGCCTCGTGCTGATAACGTGTTAGAAACAATAAAAGAACAAGAGCAATTTTCCCATAAATACGTGCACGTAGTAAAGAATTACAGTTGATATTATGTAAAAGAAAAATTTTACCTGACAATAACATTATAGTATAGTAGCATATTAGTCATATTAGGTAATGTATGATTTTAAAGCCATTAGATGCCGACGAAATAACAGATGATTCTAGAACTATATTCTATTAAAACAAACTAACACTATTTTATAAAATAAATAATACGAATTGATACTAATGACTACTAATGTAAAAAACTGTCATTACATGATGTTTATTCACTAACTAATACAAGTAGGCAAAATAAAAATAAACCAAACTACTCAATCTTCTTTAACCTCAGATCCATCACCGACCAAGTGGTCTATTTTTCCATCAGGGCGCTCAAAGAAGTCTGCCACATCCAAGTGGGTGATGTCAAAATCATTGTCAGAGACAAAGTTGGCTTTAG
The DNA here is from genome assembly GCA_026770625.1 of Nicotiana glauca. Classification (NCBI taxonomy): domain Eukaryota; kingdom Viridiplantae; phylum Streptophyta; class Magnoliopsida; order Solanales; family Solanaceae; genus Nicotiana; species Nicotiana glauca. Next base: position 100,559 of record MU664834.1, read on the forward strand.
GGCCTTTATTCTTTAGAGATGCTTGATAAAGTTCAACTAAATGTCTTGGTACACGACAAATATTTGCCCAATGCCCCTTTCCACCACAACGATGGCATTCAGTTTCTGAACCATTTGCTTTTGGCTTCTCATCTTTTCCTTTCCACTTTTTGTGGTTATTTCTCTTTGGGGATGATTACCACCAGGAAAATTTCTTCCTTGTCGACTACTACCATGACCACGACCATGACTACAAATAGAGTCACGGCCTTTTCCACGCTTAGCATAATGGGAATACACCTCATCCCCTTCAGACAATGGTGTAGACCCAGTGGTCGATTTTCGTGATTTCTCATGAGCAAGTCATTGTTTCGCTCAGCCATAAGAAGAAGAGAAATCAGCTCAGAGTACTTCTTGAAGCCTCTCTCTGTACTGCTGTTGCAAGACCATATTGGATGCATGAAACGTTGTGAACGTTTTTTCAAGCATATCATAATCAGTGATAGTATCTCCATAGAGTTTCAATTTAGAAGTAATTTTGAACATAGCAGAATTATATTCAGAAACAGACATAAAGTCTTGGAGCCTCAGATGAGCCCAATCATATCGTGTTTGTGGAAGAGTGACCAACTTTAAGTTGTCATATCTTTCTCTTAAGCCATTCCACAAAATAAGCGGATCTTTGACTGTGAGATATTCAATTTTCAACCCTTCATCAAGGTGATGGCGCAAGAAAATCAAGGCCTTAGCACATTCTTGGGTGGATGCTTTATTTCTGTCTTTAATGGCGTCTCCAAGACCCATTGCATCTAAATGGATTTCAGCATTCCAACACCCATGTCATATAGTTCTTGCCCGAAATTTCAAGGGCAACGAACTTTCTTTTCATAATGTCATTCATAATTAAAAAGAGGAGAAAAATTATCTTAATCTTCTCAAACAGCTTCTTGAGACGGTAGAGTCTCGTGCTGATAACGTGTTATAAAATAATAAAAGAAGAAGAACAATATTGTAGAGAAAGAGAGAGAAAATTCTTATAATTACAATGGAATAGAACCCTCTATTTATAGGGAGAGGTTGACTTAGCCACCAAGTAATAAACCCTAGAATCTCTCTAAATATGGACATTCACCATAAATAGAATTCTATTTATAACATGGGCTGTATACTTTCTTCTTTTGCTTAAGCTTTGTAATGATGCCGCAATACAGAAGAATGAATAATTGATGCATTATCTTCATAAAAAATGAACACTTGATGCATATTATCTTGCTACTAAAGATATACACAAGTCAACGTAAACAGTATTTTTTGTTCACTGGCTCAGGAGTTAAAATGTGAAATATATTTAGTTTTGGGGCACGAGCTGATGCTAAATTTTGTTTTCAGGGGGAGATTCAGAAGCTTCTTGATGAGCATAGAGCTGCTTTTGATGCCGAACAGCAGGAACTTAAGTTGAATCTGAATAGGAGACATCTGTTTGACGAGGAGGTGAGAGCGAAGTTTGATGGTTTGAAAGAGAGGGAACTGGAACTTAACCACTTAGAGGGAAAACTCAGAAAAAGGGAGCAATTTCTGGAAAATGAGTTAGAAAAGTTTAAAGAGAGAGAAAAAGACATTGAGTGGAAGATGAAAGAAGTAAAAGAGAAAGAAAAGTTTCTCAAAGCTGAGGAGAAAAGGCTGGAGGTTGTGAAAAAGGAAACACTTTCTGATAAACAAAGCGAGCTAAATCTCAAAGATGAGCTGTATCAGATGAAAGCTGAAATAGGTCAGAAGGAAATCAATATTTCTGAAGCAACTGAAAAGCTTAAAGTTAGTGAAGCGGAAAGAGCTGAGCATCTTCAGTTGCAGATGGAGTTGAAAAGGGAGATTCAGAGGTACAAACATCAGCAGGATTTGATTTTGAAGAAGGGTGAAGATATGAAAGAAGACAGAATGAAGTTCGAAAAGCAGTGGGAAGCGCTGGATGAGAAGAGAGCTGTTGTAACTAAAGAGTTGCTACATCTCCAAGAAGAGAAAACGATGCTTGATGACTTGCGACATTCTGAAGATGAACAATTAAGGAAAAATAAGCTTGCCATTGAGGATTATGTCAGGCGAGAGCGGGAAGCTCTTAAATTGGAGAAAGAATCATTTGCTGCAACAATGAAGTACGAACAATTATTGTTATCTGAGAAAGCTGAAAATGAACATAACATATTGCTTTGTGATTTTGAGGCTCGGAGAAGAGATCTTGAGACTGATCTGCAGAATAAACAGGAAGAAATGCACAAAAAATTTGATCGGAAGGAAAAATCACTTCTTGATCAGAGAGAGAAAGCACTCACTGAAATTAGTTCTTTGAAAGAAGTTACTCAGAAGGAAATGGACGAAGTAAGAGCTGAAAGGATTAGGTTAGAGAATGAAAAACAAGAAATGTCGTTGAATAAGAAGCAGTTGGAAAATCATCAATTTGAACTGCGCAAGGACATAGATGCTCTTGGTGTTCTTAACAAGAAGCTCAAGGAGCAGCGCCGGCAGTTTGTGAAGGAGAGAAACCATTTTCTTGCATATGTTGAAAAGATCAAGGATTGTGAAAATTGTGGGAAAATTGCTAGAGAGTATGCCACTTGTAACTTTCCATTGGGCGAAATAGGTGATAATGAAGAGTCTCCTCTTTCTCTGCAGGGAGACAAACTTGGTGAAAACGTTGCTTCTTTTGGAGAAAATTTTGAGAGATCTCCTGCTGAGGTTGAACAAAAAGATTCTGATTCTAGGATTTCCTGGTTCCACAAATGCACCACAAAGATTTTTAACTTGTCCCCGAACAGAAAAAATCTGGTAATGGATTCATCTTTGAAACCATGTGAGCCGTGCAAGATATTTGGTACAGACATAAGAGACCAAGATATAGCTGAAGGCCCAAGTGTGAAGCATCTACCACCTGACAACAGTGTCAGAGGGGTGAGGCATGCAACTGTTGATTATCAAAGTGACATGGATAGTAGAATACAAGAGGTTCCAGAGGAATCCGAGCAATCTGAGCTGACAAGTGGTCAGTGTAGACCTAGAAAAAGATCTGGAAAGGGAATTTGTCGAACACGCACTGTGAAGGCAGTGATTGAAGAAGCTGCTGCTTTCCTTGGAAACAATGCTGAACTACTACCAAATGACGAACATCCCGAAGATATCAGTGAGAGTAGGGGTGACTCTGCCATTGCTGGAAAGGCAGCAGCCACTACCGTCCCAAGGAAGCGGACTCGTGGACAAACTTCTCAAACTACAGCGACTGGAATTGATGCTAATGATAGTGAGGGTCATTCTGAAAGTGTCGCAACAGGTGGACGGAGGAAGAGGCATCAACCATCCACTTCAGCTGTGCAAAATCATGGGGAGAAGCGTTATAATCTTAGACGACACAAGACGTAAGTTGCAGTTTTTTCAATGTGCATAAAGTAATTAATGTGGACTGATATCTGCTGGTTGCTCCCGCTGGTGTATATTAGAAATTTGGAGGAGCCTGGTATAAATTTTGCTGTGCATGATTAATTCAGAAGCTTGCTTTTAGTCCAAAGCTTAATTGTGTTTATTCTCTTCGACTTGCTTGTCTGCCATGAGTTCTTTTCAACTTACAATGGCAATGGAGTTGCCTAACTAGAATAGCTGCTTTTATATGTTGGCTATGAGAGTTTGATATAGTTCCTAAGGGAACAGACACACTTTTCCTGATGCATGCGTTGAAGCTCTTAAATCCGTAATGATATGGGTAGTAAATGTCAACCCTGGTTTCGATGAAACTATGATGATTGCTGAAAGAAAAGATTGCTGATATACCCGGGCATTTTCCTATCAGTTTCAGTTAGTGCAGACTTATCAACAGTATAATTGCCTCTCAATCACTTCTGTTATTATTTGTGAGTAAGAAAATTGAGCTAATTTAAACTTATCAACTTTGTCCCAAAAAAATATAGAGCTAATGTAGCTCAAACTTGAACACGATCCTAAATTTTTTCGTTAAATGATCAGCATAGAAACGAAGACAGGCGATCAATCTGCAGGTGGTGAGAAGAGTATTGATGTGGAAATGGGTTATGAGGATCGTCCTTTGCAAGCGGCAGGAAAAGATGGAAGTGCTCCCTTTCGAGCAGTGGAAATAGGGAACGAGAATGGTAGCCAAACTTCCTTGGTGCATGTTACATCATATAGGAGCACCAAAAATCAAAATGTGGCTGTAGATAGGGTTGTCAGGGTAAAGTCTTTGCTCTATGCCATCATGTTGTTTACTAAATATTTATTTGTTTATTCCAGGATGCCCCAATGTTCAACTTTTTCTTGCTATGATGCAGTTTAAGGCACTGCAGGGTGACATAGATGTAAATGGTGATGCAGCAAAGTTTGTGGAGAAGAGGGATCTAAAAGAAGAGGTAGATTATACTCCCGAACACTGCGGTGAAGATGAACATAATGAGCACATTCTCGAGGATGACGAGTATGATGAGAATAATAGTGATGAGGACGATGGGAGTAATGAATCTGAGCACCCAGGTGAAGCGTCCATTAGTAGAAAGGTGTGGCAATTTTTTACATCATGATTGTTGTATCTTGAGCCTGTTGACATCGCACTTTTTCAATTTCGGGTGTATCATGTACGAGAAATTCAAAATTAGTAAACCTGATAAGTTAGTAGTGTTAGGATTGGCTGTTATTGCCAACCTATTAGATTTTGTTAGTAGCAGTGCTTGATGCTTTTCAGGGATTGCTATATTCATAAAAGTGCAGTTTTCATAAAAGGGGTCTATTCGTAATTCCATTTTCTTGGAGCAGCCTAAATTCTAAGTTTATGTTTCATGCTCTCCCGATTTTAGATGATAGTTTTAGGGGAGAATTTAAAAAAATAGCCAGATTTACAAGTGGTCGTTCAAAACTAGCTCAGTTTCAAAAGTAATCGAAATTTAGCCACTTTTCACGTAAAGATAAATCTGAACGAAAACACTATTTAAAATTCGGAAAAATACTCCAGCGTAATATATTGGAGTTCCAGTATAATATATCGGTCCAACATAATATACTGAAGTTTGGAGCATCGGTGCTCCAGTCTCCAGTATATTATACTGGAGCCAACAAAGTATACCGGTCTAGCATAATATACTGGAAGTTCATACACAGGTGCACCGAACTCCAGTATATTATGCTGGATCGGTCTCTGTTGCAGCAAAATAGTGGCTATTTTTCATTGACTTGATAAACTTTGACTATTTTTGAATGACCCGTCCGAAAACTGGCTAGACTGTGCTATTTTTACCAGTTTTAGGTAGGGGAAGCACAATTAGCCACTAATTAAAGATGTCTTTACTCTTTAGCCACTGTTTAAAATGTATTTATTCTTTAGCCAGTGCTTAATAAGTTTTTACCCGCCTAGATGAAAGTACCCCTGTGCTAGACATGGGTGCTGTGTAAATATTAAGGACGTGTGTCCTTAACTTCATGAATGTTGTGTAAATATTAAGGACAAAGTGTCTTGTATTTGCACCTTTCGTTAAACTTTATGACATCATGTCCTTAACTTCATATGTGTAGTGTAAATGTTAAGGACATGACGTCCTTAACTTCATGTGTGCTGTGTAAATGTTAATGACATAATGTTCTTAACTTGTATTTGCATCTTCTGTTGTCAAACTTTAGGACCTCATGTCCTTAACTTCATATGTGCGGTGTAAATGATAAGAACATAGTGTCCTTAACTTCATGTGTGCAGTGTAAATGATAAGAACATAGTGTCATTAACTTTACGAGTGCTGTGTAAATATTAAGAACATGATGTCTTTAACTTTATGAATGCGGTGTAAATATTAAGGACAAAGTGCCTTATATTTGCACCTACCGTTGTTAAACTTTAGGACATCATGTTCGTAACTTCATATGTGCAGTGTAAATGTTAAGGACATGGTGTCCTTAACTTAATGTGTGTATTGTATATGTTAAGGATACTATGTCCTTAATATTTACGCAGCACTCATGAAAAAGAATAAAATGTCTTTTCGTATTAATTTTAATAAAGTAGTGACTATTTTTGCTCAGCATTAAAAATACTGGATAAAAACTAAGTACAATGTTAAAAAGTGACTATCCCGCGCCATTTCTACTTTTAGGTAGGGGTAGCAAATGGGCTGTATTGGGCTGACTCATTATATGGGTCATTGCCCAACCCTGCCCAAAGTAACTTGGACTAAGATGAGTTGGGTAAAGATGATCTAAACAATGAGTTGTAACCCAACCCGACCTAATTGACCCAAATCTTTGCAACATTCTCAACTTATGTTTTGGAATAAATGTTAATTCATGCCAAATGATTTCATTCGTCAATTTGGATATAGAATTTAATTTGATAGCTATTCAACTTATAATACTAACAAAGATCAGAATAATTAAAAAGTAATAAAATTAGAACTTCCCATCGATTCTAACCCACTCCCACCACCCCAACCCCCACGCTACCCCCGAACCCCCACCCCATCCCTAAATAGAAATATCATTTAGGATACTTTCTTTTAATATTGTAAATAGAGTTTTTCTTCTTCAATTCAACAAAATGAATATTTCTTTTTATGATGTAGAAAAGGTATTTTCTTTCATTTCAATAAAATAAGTACTTTCTTTCGTGACGTAGAAAAAGTATATTTTTTTTCTCTCCACACAATGGTATTGTCTTTGCCTGTTGTATATAAAGTATTTTCTTTTAATGTCGTAGATAGAGTATTCTGCCTAATAATTTCAAATATTTAAATCAACCAAATATGAAAAAGTTAGAAAATATTTTCCAGCATATGAGACAAGGTGGAACTCTAAGATTGAGCATTTCCACGGGTCAAGGTTGAGTATCATCATGGGTTCATTTGGGCTGATGATTTTTGATGGGTTAACTTTGGCTAGCCCAAAACAACTCAGTTTTAAAATTGTTCTAGCCCATATCCATTAGGGCGGGTTGTATGGGTCAAATGATTTTGGGTTAGTTTTGGCACCTCTATTAACTGGACAAACAATATGACGTTTATAAAAGAAACGACGATCAAAACAAAAAGAATTTCACTCATTTGATCTTTTTATCGTTTCGTTTTTTTCTTTTTTTTCCTTTTCTCTTTATTCTCTCATTCACGGTAATTTTCATTTAGAATTTTCCAACTGTTTTCTCATTTTTATTCTTTTTTCTTTTTCTTTTTTTTCGCTTCTTTGCCATTTAGCTCAAATTTTCTCGCCTTTGTTTTCTTTATTTTCCTTTTTTTTTGTTGTTGTTGTTGTTTCCATTTGAATCAAGCTCCCACCTTTGTTTTTCTTCTATTCTTTTCATTGATTTTTTGATCGGCACCCCTTTCTCATTATTGCTTACAATTTATTTTATGTTTTAGAGTAAGCTTTTCAACTTTTTAAAAATATATGAGCTTTCTAACTTAAATTTCTCTTGTTATTCTTTTCGTTTTCCTTTTCTGATGAATTGTTTGCATTTTGGGTATATTAAAATTAGTTTGAATGTAAGAATTAAGATGTTGGGATATTTTACAATTTGCGCCCAACATATGTACTTTTTTGCAATTTACACTTTATCCCGTTGCCTAAAAATTTGAACTCTAATCTTCTCAGTTCCTTGCAAAATCATAGAAAGTCTTTTCATTTTTTCCAATTACTTACTAGGGCAAAATATGAAAAGTATAAGTGGTATTCTTCCGCCTTCTCTCTTATGTGTGCATTTTTTAGGTTTAAGCATATAACTGAAAGGCATGCCAGGACAAATTTGATTTATTGTAGCGGCCATCGCTGATGAGAGCCATATGAAAGAGTTGTTAATTAAGTCTATCTAGGTTAGTTATTTCTATTCTAGTCCAGTAGTATTTACTTTTTCAATTAAGTCCTCTTAGGTTCTAGAAGCAGGACATGTGTCATTTTGTTAATTGGTTTGTTACACAAAACTAGCTGTCCTTTTCTTCTTGCGTTAGGCATATATTGATAGTCCTTGTATTCAGAAACATATTTAGATATGACAAAATTGACATTTTAAATTCTTTTTCCTTCATTTATTGTTTCATTGTCTTTCTCTTAAATCTTCACAGTAGCAGACTGCTACAAATTAGTATCCAGAGATTGATCCTGGCAATTCAAGGATGGTGGATAAACACAAAAATCAGTCCGACGATGATAGAGTTAGAAGGGTTGAAGTTCAGCTACAAGTTTTCATCGAAAAATCGGAACAGAGGATGGATAAACTAGAGGAGAAGCAAGGGATTTTTGAAGCTAAGATGGTGGAGTTTTCTGACTCGTCGAAGTGGATTGAAAGGATTGAGGAGATCTTGGTGCAAATGAGCGGTCAAAACAAGGCGGAACACTTTTCATCAGTTCGGTCTTCCGTCGCCGGAATCCATGACGCACCTTCTTTGAGAGCAGGCCTCTCGTCGGTTGGAGGTAATTTACAGAGCTACACTCCTCCAATTTCACCTTCCATTACCATAGGGCTTCGAGAAGTACCGTTACCCTCACCGCCCCAGCTAGGAAGTGTCTCAGCTAATTCACGATCCCAAGCTGAAAACATTACTGAAATTTCCTTGAACCCTTCAGCTGCAACTTTCAGACCACCCTCTCACTCTTATTCTTTAACTACTAGAACCTATATTCCACCAAGAACCTCTTATCCTATAAACAACCAGTCAAGCAACCCACCAACTTATTCATATCAAATGGCCTCCAAACCGCTAGTTCCCTAGTCAAATCCTTACCCAATGTCCACACAACCATTTTTACCCCAATCATATCCTTTTACAGTTACCCAAAGTATGGCTAACTTCTCTGAGCCATATTCGACTTGTCCGATAACTCAGCCCGTGACAAACACAATAACACAATCCTTATCCATTCCATTTGGAACTTTTCAGCAGATCCCACTGGTTGGCACTTCTCAGAATCAAAACGGGCCTGACTCTCATGGATCCACATCCAAGCTACCTAAAGCTAAGTTATTATTTTCGGAGTTTGATGAAATAAATCCTAGGAGTTGGTTGAGAAGATGTCAAAAGTTTTTTGATTTATACCAAGTAACGGATGATGAAAAAATTGATTATATGGCTATTCATTTAAAGGATTTTGCGGACCATTGGTTTGATGGGTATTTAGATGAACACGATGGTACTGTATCTTGGGCCCAATTTTGTTACGATATATGTGAATGTTTTGGTGATATTGATCCGGTGGAGATTGTTAAAGAATTCAATCGTCTTGAACAAACCACTGTTGTGGAGACTTACCAGAGGCGATTCAATGAGTTAAAAAGCTTAATGATGATCTTTAATCCTGCGTTAAAAGAACCCCATTTTGTGTCTTGTTTTATTGGTGGGCTTAAACCGGACATATTACCACTCGTACAGTTTGCTCGGCCCAGAACTTATTGGAAGCTTACAAGTGTGCTAAGTTGCATGAGAGATCCTTCAATGCATTTTATAAGCAAATGGATAAACAATGGTCGGCTAAATCCTATCACAGAAACTCTCATTCCAGCTATAAGCCCATATTACCCAAGCCCACTCTACCCAAGAACCCACCTGTTGTGAACACCCGTAATCCAAATTCAAAGAATATGACTCTAGAAATGTTGAGGGAGAGAAATCTGTAAGGTCTCATAAAATTTTGTGTTTAAAACCTAGTAGCTCATAGTGTCAATGTCCGAATATTGTGTCAGAAATGTGTAGAATTCCGGTTCGGACCCTCGGTGGTGATCTAAGCTTTAAAAATCAAAAGAATAAATTTTTCCAGAAAATTATCATTTCTGCGGTCAAGAATGCGGTCGCAGATCAGCTATGCGGACCGCATTCCTACCGCAGAGTGAAGCAGAGAACTGGTCTAAGTTTATGTCAAAAATGCGGTCCATTCTGCGATCGCAGAATCGAAATGCGGACCGCATTCCTACCGCAGAGTGTAACAGAAGATTTTTCAAAAATTGAAGTTAAAAATGCGGTCAATCCTGCGGCGCATTATGCGATCGCAGAACATGAATGCGGACCGCATTCTTATCGCAGATCGAAGCAGAATATTTAGTTTTTGGGGAGCAATTCTGCGGTCCATTCTGCGGTCCGCATGTTGATTCTGCGATCGCAGATGCGACCGCGATTTCACTCCGGGCTTCTATTTTCTAATTTTAAAACCCGACCCCCTTTCTAATGTAACGCCCTAACCCCTCATTTTTACACATTCTCTGAACAAAATAAGAGAGAGGGAGGAGAGATTCTTGAGGGAAAAGTTCATCTTCTTCAAAAATTGTTCTTCAAATTGCTTGGTCCGAAAAATTCTAAAGCTAGTGTCTTCATCTCCATTTCTACAGGTAAAAATCCCTAACCCTTTTTCCCTTGATTTTCAGATTCTAATAGAAGGAGGGATTTCTATGCATTAATTCTTGAAAATGGAAGTCAAAACACTCATACATGTTCTTTATACCTAAAATTTAGTGAAATGGAAATGGGTAGAAGTAAGGGGCGGTGCTCGATAACCCAAATAAGCTCGGATAGTAATTGTGAATTTCAATTCTAAGATATATGTGTAACTTGTGACCTAGATTGACGCTGCTAGATTATTGGGTGAATTGGAAGTAGGAGATAAAAGAAAAAGAAAGGAAATTCGACTCCAGGTATGTATGGCTAACTTTGATCTTTGTGAAATCGCCCTGTTTTGGTGTACGAATAAATGGTATGTGATAGCTATGTGAATTGTTTGTGAAACTCTTATGATTGATTTGTTGGGTGTTGATTGGTTTGGTTAAATGTTATGTGGTAAGAGTTGGGAAACGATTGATAAAAAGGGAAATCGTGAATGATGAAATTGGAACAACGGTGGTAATAACACATTGGCTCCTGGTGGGTAATTATTGTAACAACTTGAATTGCTTATGAATTGTGGAATATAGTGGAATTGGTACTATTGGCTATGGAAACACTTGTGAATTGTGGAATTCGACGGAAAATAGTATTGATGGTTATGGGAACACTTGTGAATCATTGTTGTGACTCCTAAGTGAAATGTTGTTGTGATCTTTGTGAATTGCTTATTGTCATTGATGTGATCTTTGTGAAGTGTTCTTGGTTGTTGTTGTGATTGTTGTGATTTGAAACTGTACGGTGGGATCGGGTTGCGCGCCGCAACACAATATGATAAATTATGGGTTGGGGTGATAAGGGTGGCCGAGGTAATAAGGGTGGACGAGGTAATAAAGGTGGTATGCGATCGAAATCGCCATTGAAATCAATATGTGTACCAATTGTAAAATCATTGATGAGAAATTGTGAAAGGGGACAGCAGAAGAGTTTGAAATCTGTGGGGCACTGATTGTCCCTTTGTTTGGCTTGATTGTGCCTTCCATGTGTGTTGGTTGTTGCTTCTATTGTTGTTTTCTACTTGTATATGGTTTGAGATCTACTTGAAACAAAGTTAGGTGTTGAAAACTTGGTTGGCTTGACTTGTTAACTCTTATGTATTGGTTTGTTGTTTCTATTACCGTGACTTACTTGTTTATGACTTGAGTTTACTTGGGACAAAGATTGTTCATACATACCAGTACAATTCCAGTGTACTGACATCCCTTTTGCCGGGGGCGCTACATTCGTGTTATGATTGTAGGTGGATTCGTAGCAGGTACTTCAGTTCATCGGCAGTAGCACTCCTTCATCTTCCACTGGCCGTTTGGTGAGCCCCTTTCCTCTCGGGGCCCTGCATGGCTCATGCCACTTCTATTTTTTTTGGAGTCTTATTTTGGTTTTGTGTAAGGTATAGCCGGAGCCTTGTTACCGGCAACTATTGTATTATCCCTGTCATATCTTAGAGGCTCCGTAGACAGAAAACGTGGGATTATGGACTTATGTAGATATATGTCGGGCCTTGTAAATTGTAAATTTTATAAGTAATTAAGCATGTTGGGAATGTTTGAAAAAGTGTGATTTCAATTATGAACTGCTTAATCCTTCGGTTAATAAGTAATGAAAATACAGAGGTAACACGTAGGCTAGGAAAGGCACCCAGGTCCGCTTGATTGGGGCCATCCGGTCGAGCGCCGGTCATGTCCCTCGAATTTGGGGTGTGACAAAATCTATGCTATAAATGACATGACACCTATTTCCCTGGACATGTTTGTAAAAATAAAACTCTTAATGCTATAGAAGCTGAGGATTTTGTTGATGCAGTATATGGATTGGAGGAACAAGAAGGAGGGGTTGTAGCGGGACTAGGCCAGGAACAAGCTGAAGTAACCTTAAATGCTATAATGGGTCGGAGCAAGGCCCCTTCAACAATTAGAATCACTAGATGGGTCAAGGGCCAAATGTTGTGGTATTGTTGGATAGTGGGTCAACCTATAGTTTCGTAGATCCCATGATAGTGAAGTCCAGTTCAGGTGGGGTAGAAGAATTGGGCAGACCCATGAAGGTTAAAGTGGCCAATGGCCAATACCTCAAATGCAAGCATGTGTGCAGGAAATTCGAATGGAAAATGCAAGACAAGAAATTCATCTTTGACATTGGATTGCTGAAAGTAGGAGGTTATGACATTGTTCTAGGAATGGATTGGGTCGACACTGTTGCACCAATAGTGTTGCACACAAAGCCATTGAGTGTCTCGTTCATTTACGATCAGAAATAATTACACTAAGGGGTTGTCCAGATGATGGAAAAGTTTCTAAGGTGGATACTAAAGTCTTTTCCAAATTACTCGGCAAAGGACAATGTAACTTTGCGGCTCAAATGTTCTTGATGACCATAACAGAAAATGATCAGGTGATTCCCCAAGCAGTGAGCAAGTTGTTGGGCTAGTTCGAGGGCTTGTTCCAAGAGCCCAAAAGTTTACCTCCTAGTCGTGATTGTGACCATGCCATAGAGCTGGTTTCGGGAGCTGAGCCCATAAATCCGAGGCCTTATCGATATTTTTTTGAGCAAACGAATGCCATTGAAGAGACCGTAGCGAAAATGTTGAAGGCCCAAACAGTTGCCAGAAGTGTTTTACCATTTGCCTCACATGTCCTTTTGGTTAAAAAGAAAGATTCTAGTTGGCGTATGTGCGTGGATTATCGCAAGTTGAATGAGGCCATTGTTAAAAATAAATATCCCATACCAGTTGTTGAAGACTTATTTGATGAGCTACATGGATCAAGAATTTACACTAAGTTAGATTTAAGGTTCGATTATCATCAAATTCGTATGAAGAAAGGGGATGAATACAAAATAGCTTTTCGCACACATCATGGGCTATGGAATTTAAAGTCATGCCTTTTGGGTTGACGAATGCCGCAACCACCTTTCAAGCACTTATGAACCAAATCTTTGGGCCTTATTTGAGGCAATTTGTGCTTGTATTTTTTGATGACATTCTTGTTTACAGTGGGTCAATGGCAGAACACCTGAAGCATTTACAAATGGTGTTTGAGTTATTGAAAGCAAACCAACTGTTGATCAAGAAGTCAAAATGCAGTTTCAGCCAAGACAAAGTTGAATATCTGGGCCATGTCATTTTGAAACATGGGGTGAGTACTGATTAGTATAAAATCAAAGCTATGCTAGATTGGACCCAGCTCAAATCAGTCAAGGAATTGAGGGGATTCTTGGGCCTCACAGGCTACTATAGAAGGTTTATCAGAAATTTTGCTAAAATTAGCAAGCCCTTGATTAGCCTATTAAAAAGGGAAAATTTCAGCTGGTCCATGGAAGCAACCCAAGCTTTTGAAGAGCTGAAGCAAGCCATGGTTCAAGCCCCAGTATTAGCCCTGCCAAATTTTGCAATACCTTTCATTGTGGAAGTATATGCTAGCGGAAAGGGAATAGGGGCAATTTTAATGCAAAACGGGAGGCCCATTACCTTTATCAGTCAAGCACTAAGCTCAAGGCACATGGGGCTTTCAACAGAGCTAATTGCACTATTGCATGCTGTCGATAAGTGGCAACATTATCTACAAACTAATCATTTTATCATCAAGATAGACCATTTTAGCCTTAAATTCCCCAAAGATCAGAAGTTCACCACCTCATTGCAGCACAAGGGATTCACTAAGCTATTGGGTCTTAGCTATGAGATTCATTATCGAAAAGGGGCTGAAAATGTAGCCGTAGATGCACTCTCAAGGAAGTATGATGAGGGTGATTGTGCCGGACTCACAGTTGTTCAACCGAAATGGGCTAAAGATGTTTTAGAAAGTTACCAAAATGATGCACTTGTTCAAGACATTTCCACTCAGTTATCTGTAGATCCTAATGCAGTTCCAGGGGTGCAGATCCGAGATGGTATTGTGAGGAAAAATGGAAGAGTTTGGGTGGGAAATCATGGTGAGCTCCGGCAAAAGTTAATTAAGGAGATGCATTCATCACCCTGGGGAGGTCACTCTGGTATACATGCTACACAACAGAGGCTTAGAAACTTATTCTATTGGCCTACTTTATTACAGGATGTCAAGAATTATGTCAAGGAATGTGAGACCTGCCAGAGAAATAAGTGGAAAAGTGTTGCTTACCCTGGCCTTCTCCAACCACTGCCAATACCTTCGCGAGCCTGGGAACATGTTGCAATGGACTTCATTAGTGGATTGCCTAAATCCAATGGTAAATATTCAATACTTGTGGTGATAGATAGATACACAAATTTTGCTTATTTCTTTGCCCTCGCTCATCCCTACACATCTAATCAAGCCTCTCAAGTTTTCTTAGATAGTATATGCAAGTTACATGGAATGCCAAGTTCTATAGTTTCAGACAGGGATCCAATTTTGGTTAGCACTTTTTGGAAGGAGCTATTCAAGGGGTTACATGTACAATTAAAACCAAGTACTTCTTATCATCCGTAAACTGATGGGCAATCAGAAAGGTTGAATCGATGCCTGGAGACATACCTTAGATGCAGATGGGTCATAAACCTTCTAAGTGGAGCAAATGGTTGGCACTGGCTGAATTTTGGTACAATTCAAATTTTCACTCAGCAATTGATATAACGCCCTTCAAGGCTCTATATGGGTATGATCCTCCCCAACCCACATTCGAGCTGGTGGCTCAAACAAAGCTTGAATCTGCATACTTAGTCTAAGAGAAAGGCAATTGATGTCCCAGGTCCTCCATGATAATCTCACAAAGGCACAAGCAAGGATAAAGAATTATGCTGATGGAAGAAGAAAAGAGAGAAACTTTACTGTAGGGAATTGGGTGTTCTTGAAATTACAGCCTTATCGGCAGACCTCTGTGGCAGTGAGGAAAAATTTGAAGCTCTTAGCTCGCTATTTCGGTACTTATGAAGTAATTAGAAAGATTGGTTCAGTTGCCTACAAATTCTGCTTGCCACTGGGTTCGAAGATACATCCCGTGTTCCATGTTTCATAATTGAAAAAGAAAATTGGGGAGAAGACTTTTGCCACCCAAGATCCGCCTTACTGTACTAACGATGGGCAGATTCTGACTGAGCCATTGAAAATTTTAGAAAGGAGTATGGTCAAAAAGAAGAACAAGGCAGTGATAGAAGTGTTGGTGCAATGGGCAAATTTGGCTCCTGAAGAAGCTACATGGGAGGAATATGGTTTTCTGAAGAGCCAATTTCCTAATTTTGAACCTTGAATTACATCAAGGTTCCTTATGGGGGATGGAGTGTAGCAGCCATCGCTGATGAGAGCCATATGAAGGAGTTATTAATTAAGTCTATTAGTTTAGTTATTTCTATTCTAGTCCAGTGGTATTTACTTTTTCAATTAAGTACTCTTAGGTTCTAGAAGCAGGACATGTGTCATTTTGTTAATTGGTTTGTTACACAAAATTAGCTGTCCTTTTCTTCTTGCGTTAGGCATATATTGACCGTCCTTGTATTCAGAAACATATTCAAATATGACAAAATTGACATTTTAAATTCTTTTTCCTTCATTTATTGTTTCATTGTCTTTCTCTTAAATCTTCTTAGTAGCAGACTGCTACATTTACTGCGCACACGAGAGTATTAAAAGGTAAAGGTTAGCTTCAATTAATCAAATCAGATCCAAAACACACCAGTTAATTGTGCACACACTAGTTAATTGTGCACCGTTGATTCTAGGATGTAGATGATTGTTGCCAAATGAATGACATCGTCAACTAGATTCGTAAGCAACGGAAAATCCTATGTTTAAGTAAGATTTTATTGTGTGGGATTTATTTTAATAACTTTATTTCTTTCAACTTAGCTCGAAAATTCCAAGAGGCTGACATTGTTTCAAGAAGATAATGATCTTTTTTATGTCTCAGATTTCATTTCTTTTCATGTTCTCAAGATGCACAGTATCACCAGTATTTCGATATAATTTGTAAATGATTTATTTGAAAGAAATTACTAGAGTTGTCAATGGATCATTCAAAAACAATTGAACCGACCAAACCGAATCAATTATTAGGTTTATTTTAATAAGATTGTCGGTTTTAATATAAATCTATAATCGTACCGATAATTATAAAAGTACAAGAATATCACGACCCGAACTTCCTACCCTCGGGAGTCGTGATGGCGCCTACTCGTGAAAGCCAGGCAAGCCGAGTATTATATATCTTATTACCCTTTTTCTTAATCTTTTAGCAATTTTAAATTAACATACTATTAACAACGAAATAATAACAATAATAAAAGAATTACGGAAGATGAAATCTGATAACTTAGCCAAATACGAGTATGAAACATTCAAAATACATCTCTACCGAGAACTGGTGTCATAATATCACGGACCATCTACTAATACTACGCCAAGGCATGCGGACATCTGCAGGACTACCTCGGGTCTCCGCTGAACTTAAGGCAGCAACCATTCTAACATCCAAAAGCTCCGGTACCGCGATCTGCACACAGCACAGAGTATAGTATCAGCACAACCGACCACACGTGCTGGTAAGTGCCGAGCCTAACCCCGACGAAGTAGTGACGAGGCTAGGACAAGACTACCAAATAAACATGTGCAGTTAAAGCATGTACGTCAAGTAATAATAATGAAAACTAGTAGTTTAAGATGGGAAGGGAAACATGCTGGGGGGAATATCAAGTACCAACAGTAACTAAGGAGAAAAGCATAAAGAACATCTTAAACTGCCCATCAGTAAGAGTAAGGAAACAGTAACAAATCAATGTCCACTTTTATTCATTATTGTTGCGGCGCATAACCCGATCCAAATTATATTATTACGGTATGTAACCCAATCCAAATAATATATCACTGCTGCGGCGTGCAACTCGATCCGAATAATATATCACTGTTGCGGCATGCAACCCGAATATGCAATTAGTTTCGAAATCCACGTGCCCAAATATGCAATTAGTTTTGAAATCCGACCCCAAAATGAGGTCTAAATCCCAATTATTCAAAAAGCCCTAACTCTACCCAAATTCCAATTTCTACCCAAAAAATCCTAGATTTTTTGAATGAGGATTGATGAAATGCAATGGGAAATCGAAAGAAAATGATTTGAAATCATATACCAATGTTTTGGGGAAGCACTTGTTCCTTGAAAATCGCCTCAATGCTCTCTTGTTTTGAAAATATGAAAATATGGGCTAAATCCCGACTTTGCTACTATTTTAAGTGCTGGGCGATAGTCTTCATCGCGTTCATGAGAACACTGTCACGATCGCGAAGAGCTGCCAGAAGTGGACTTGCGCGATCGCGAGTTCCTCTACGCGTTTGCAAAGGGTAAGCCTCCCTGACCTTCGCGTTTGTGGATAACATTATGAGTTCGCGTAGAAGAAATGACAAGTCCCCAGTCCATTCCATATTTACACTACGCGTTCGCATGATACCGGTCGCGTTCGCGATGAAAAACCCCCTAGTGTTCTGCGTTCGAGACTGTCGCTTCGCATTTGCGAAGAACCAATCCACCCGAGTCCCAATTTCCCTTTCGCAACCGCGAGAGTTACTACGCGATCGTGATGCACAAAATGTCTGTGTACCTGAAGCAGTAAAACCTGAAACTTTTCAAATTGTAAAAACCTTCCGAAACCTATTAGAAACTCATTCGAGTCCTCGGGGCTCCATACCAAATATGCATACTAACTCAAAAACATCATATGGACTTACTCGTGCAATCAAATTGTCAAATTAACACCTTTAACAACAAATTTAGCATCAAAATCAAAGAAGAATCTCAAGAACTCTTAAGTTTAAATTTTAACAATCGAGGGTCCGATTCACGTCATATCAAGTCCATTTCTTATCAAATTTTACACGCTCAACCCAAATACCATATAAGACCTGTACTGGGTTTCGGAACCAAAACAAGGGCCCGGTACCATCAATTTCAAATATATTTAAATGTTCAAAAACTCTTAAAATTTCAGTTAAACAATTTTTAAAAAAAAATTATTTCTCGGGCTTGGGACCTCGGGCATACGCCCAAGTCCCATATTTTCCTACGGACCCTCAGGAACCGTCAAATCACGGGTCCAGATCCCGATCCGTTTACCCAAAATGTTGACCGAAGTCAACTTAAATTCAATTTTAAAGGCCAAATTAGCATTTTTATCAAATTTTCACATAAAAGCATTCTGGATATACGCTTGGACCATGCACGCAAATCAAGGTGGGATAAAAGTAGGCTTTTAAGGCCTTGGAACATAGAATTCACTAGTATATCAAGTGATGACCTTTTGGGTCATCAAATCCTCCACCTCTGAAACAACCGTTCATCTCAAACAGATATAGAAAATAAGTACATGAGTCGGGGAAACGATGGGCATATTGGCTCCCCATATTGAACTCGGACTCCCAGGTAGCTGCCTCGGCAGTCTGACCTCTTCACTAAACACGAATAGAAGGGTAAATTTTCGATCTCAACTGACGAACCTGCCAGTCAAGAATGGCCACCGGCTCTACCTCATAGGTCAGATCCTTATCCAACTTGACAGTGCTAAAGTCTAACATATGGGATGGATCGCCGCGATACTTTCGAAGCATGGACATATGAAACACTAGGTGCACAACTGATAAACTCGGCGGCAATGCAAGTATGTAAGCCACCTCTCCCACTCGATCAAGAATCTGGAAAGGACCAATTAATCTAGGGCTTAGCTTACCCTTCTTACCAAATCTCATTACGCCCTTCATGGGCGACATCCAGAGCAACACCTGCTCTTCGACCATAAATGCCACATCATGAACCTTGCGGTCGGCATAACTCTTCTGCCTGGACTGAGCTATACGAAGCCTGTCCTGAATAGTCTTCACCTTATCCAAGGCATCCTGGACTAAATCTATACCCAACAGCCGAGCCTCTCCTGGCTCAAAACATCCAATTGGCGACTGACATCGCCTACCATATAGTGCCTCTTAAGGAGCCATTTGAATGCTCGACTGGTAGCTGTCGTTGTAGGAAAACTCTGCTAAAGGTAAGAACTGATCCCACGAACCTCCAAAGTCCATAACACAAGCTCGGAACATATCCTCCAAAATTTGAATAGTACGTTCGGGCTGTCCGTCTGTCTAGGGATGAAATGATGTGCTCAACTCGACCCATGTGCCCAACTAACACTGAACTGCCCTCCAAAAATGCGAGGCAAACTGCGTACCTCGATCAGAAATAATAGACACGGGCAGACCATGAAAATGAACAATCTCCCGGATATAGATCTCAACTAACCTCTTGAAAGAATAGGAGACTGCCACAAGAATGAAATGTGCTGACTTAGTCAGCCTATCAACAATAACCCAAACTGCATCGAACTTCCTCTGCGTCTGTGGGAGTCTAACAACAAAGTCCATATTGATACGCTCCCACTTCCACTTAGGAAGCTCAATCCTTTGAAACAAACCACCAGGTCTCTGGTGCTCGTACTTTACCTGTTGACAGTTCAAACACTGATAGACATATGCAATAATATCCTTCTTCATCCTTCTCCACTAATAATGTTGCCGCAAGTCCTGATACATCTTAGTGGCGCTCGGGTGAATAGAATACTAGGAACTATAGGCCTCCTCTAGAATCAACTCACGAAGCCTATCCATATTAGGCACACAACTATGACCCTGCATCCTCAAAACTCTATCATCTCCATCTGTAACCTGCTTGGCACCACCGTGCCACACCGTGTCTCTTAGGACAAGAAAATGAGGATCATCATATTGCCGAGCTTGGATACGCTCAAATAATGAAGAACGAGCGACTGTGCAAGCTAGCACACGGATGGGCTAAGAAACATCCAACCTCACAAACTGATTGGCCAAATCCTAAACGTCCAAAACAAGCGGTCTCTCACCGACTGGAATATATGCAAGGCTGCTCATACTGAATGACTTCCTACTCAATGTATTGACCACCACATTGGCCTTTCCTGGATGATACAAGATGGTGATATCATAGTCCTTCAACAGCTCCAACCACCTTCTCTGCCTCAAATTTAGCTCCTTTTGCTTGAACAAGTATTGCAAACTCTTGTGATCCGTAAACACCTCACATGAAACTCTATACAAATAATACCTCCAAATCTTCAACGCGTAAACAATAGCTGCTAACTCTAAACCATGAACTGGATAATTCTTCTCATGAATCTTCAACTATCATGAAGCATAAGCAATGACCTTGCCATACTGCATCAACACCGCACCAAGTCCAATATGCGATGCATCATAATACAATATATATGGCCCTGAACCTGTGGACAAAACCAACACTGGCGCCGTAGTCAAAGCTTTCTTGAGCTTCTGAAAGCTCGCCTCACACTCATCTGACCACCTGAACTGGGCAGCCTTCTGGTTCAACCTAGTCATCGGGGTTGCAATAGATGAATACCCTCCATAAACCAACAGTAATAACTCGCCAAACCCAAGAAACTCCGGATCTCTATAGCTGATATAGTTCTAGGCCAGTCCATGACAGCAGCAATCTTCTTAGGATCCACCTGAATACCCTCTGCTGATACAACATGACTCAAGAATACAACCAAACTTAGCAAAAACTCACACTTTGAAAAATTATCATACAATTGACTATCCCTCAGAGTTTGAAGAACGAATCGAAGATGCTGCTCGTGTTCTTCCCGGCTACAGGAATAGATCAAAATATCATCAATGAAGATAATCACGAAGGAATCCAAATAAGGCTTGAACACTCGGTTCATCAAGTCCATGAAAGCTGCTGGGGCATTTGTCAACCCAAATGACATCACTAAGAGTTCATAATGCCGTACCGAGTGCAAAAAGCTATCTTAGGGACATCAGATGCCCTGATCCTCAACTGATGGTAGCCAGATATCAAATCAATCTTCGAGAACACCTTGGCACCCTGCAGCTGATCAAATAAGTCATCAATCCTCAGCAATGGATACTTATTCTTGATTGTGACCCTGTTAAACTATCGATAATCTATACACATCCTCATTGATCCATCCTTCTTCTTAACAAACAACACCAGCGAACCCCAAGGCAAGACACTAGGTCTAATGAAACCTTTATCAAACAAGTCTTGCAACTATTGTCTCAATTCTTTCAACTCTGGTGGGGCCATACGATACGGAGAAATAGAAATGGGCAGGGTGCCCGAAGCCAAATCAAAGCAAAAGTCAATATCCTTGTCGGGCGGCATGCCCGACATGTCTGCAGGAAATACCTCTGGAAACTTACGAACAACAGGCACATAATCCATAGGAACCTCGGCATAGAATCATGAACATATGCCAAATAGGCCAAACATCCCTTCTCAACCATATGCCGAGACTTCATATATGAGATTACCCTACGGGTGGAATGACCAGAAGTACCTATCCACTCTAAACGAGGTAGACCCAGTAGAGATAAGGTCACAGTCTTGGCATGACAATCCAAGATAGAGTGGTAGGGTGATAACCAGTCTATCCCTAATATGAAAACAAAATCGACCATATCCAAAAGTAACATATCTACTCGGGTCTCAAAACCTCCAATCATAATTATACATGAATGATGGACACGATCCACCAAAATAGAATCACCTACCAGTGTAGACACATATATCTGAGCACTCAAAGAATTGCTAGGCATGACTAGGTAAAGGGCAAAGTAAGATGACATATAGGAGTACGTAGACCCTGAATCAAATAGAACTGAAACATCTCTACTACAGACCAGAACGGTACATATGATAACTACATCGGAGGCCTCAGCCTCGGGCCTGGATGGAAGAGCATAACATCAGAGCTAGGCCCCACCACTCTAAGCTACATCCCTGGGACGGCCTCCTGCTGTCTTGCCTCCACCTCTAGCATCCTGACCTCTACCTCTAATACCTCTAACTCCACCTCTAGCACCTCTACCCCTACCCCTAGCTAGCTAAGCGGGCGGTGGAACACCTAGTGTCTGAAACATAGCACGGGAACCATGCTGCTACGACTGAATACCCACTAATCTCTGACAATCTCTCTAGATATAACCATACTCACCGCGCTTAAAGCATCCACCTGAGCATTGTGGCTGGGAGAACTGAGACTGACCCTAGCGGGCCGACTGACCATGATAATAGCTCTAAATAGGAGGTGCTCTAATGGGAGATGATGGTGCACAGTAGGACCGCTGATCAGGATACTACATATGAGAAGCACGACTTCCTGAAGCACCATGAGAAGTCTGAAGTGCTGAATAAAATGGCCTGGGAGGATGGCCCTTACCAAAAGAATCCTTGCCTCTAGATGAGACACTACTGAACCTTCCTGAATGACGAGGTCTCTTGTCAGACCCCTGACCATTACCCTGCGATAGAACCATCTCAACTCTCCTAGCCACATTGGCCGCATCCTGAAAAGAAATCTCGCTCCCAGTCTCCTTAGTCATCTACAAGGGAATCCCTTAATGAACCTCCTCACCACCCTCTCTCTCTCTCTCGGTAGGAAGTACGATAAGAGCATGACGGGCCAAAATAATAAATCTGGTCTCGTACTGAGTGACGGTCATAGAACCCTGCTGGAGATTCTCAAACTTCCTTCGATAGTCCTCCATCTGAGTGATATGAAGAAACTTCTCCAGAAATGGCTGAGAGAACTGATCCCAAGTCAAGGAAGGCGACCCAGCTGGCCTAGCCAAACAATAATCCCTCCACCAAGTCTTGGCGGAACCCAACAGACGAAAAGCAGAAAAGTCAACCCCATTGGTCTCTACTATCCCCATGTTTCGAAGAACCTCATGACAACTATCTAAGTAATCACGGGGATTATCTGAAGACGTACCACCAAAAGTAGTAGTGAACAACTTGCTAAACATGTCCAATCTCCACAAAGCATCGGTAGATATAGTTGCTCCATAACTGGTCTGAGCTACTACACCCGGCTGAACTGCTCTAACTGGCTGAGCTGCTATAGTCTGAAACTAGGGAGCCATTTGCTCCATAGTCTGGGTAGCGGGACTTCTCCCCCAAACTTGAGAGACGGCTAGTTCGACAGGAAGTAAGCCTGCCCAGGTGACACTCTCCATAAGGCCCACCAGATGAACCATAACATCCTGGAGTACTGGGGTAGCAACGAACCCCTCTGAGACCTAAGTTGGGCCCACCAAAACTGTCTGGGCCGGAATCTCATCATCAAACTCTACTTGAGGCTCCGCCACTCGTGCTGCTACTCTGGGCTGAGCTCTGCCCCTGCCTCGGCCCCTAGCACAACCTTGTCTTCTACCCCTCATAGGAACTACTGTAGGGGGCTCGGGCTGCTGGTCAGTGGATGAAGAAGAATGTGTTCTCGCCATCTGGGAAAGAACAGTATAAATCCAATTAGCATTGAGAAACCAAATCGCACGACAGAGATGAATAGAAGTGAAACTATTCCTAAATCTATAGCCTCATGGGATAAGCACAGACGTCTCCATACCGATCCCTCAGACTCTACCAAGCTTGTCTGTGAATTGTGAGAGCCTAAGCAACCTAGAGCTCTGATACCAACTTGTCACGACCCGGACTTCCCACCCTCGGGAGTCATGATGGCACCTACTCGTGAAAGCTAGGCAAGCCGAGTATTATATATCTTATTATCCTTTTTCTTAACCTTTTAGCAATTTTAAATTAACATGCGATTAATAGCGGAATAATAACAATAATAAAAGAATTACAGAAGACAAAATCTAATAACTTAGCCAAATATGAGTACGAAACATTCAAAATACATCTCTACCCATAACTGGTGTCACAATATGACGGACCATCTACGAATACTACAAACGGTTGTCTGGAAAGAAAAATAGAATCTGCCTTTGAAGTAAATGAAAATAGAATATAAAATATATAAGGGGACGCCAAGGCCTGCAGACGTTTGCATGACTACCTCGGGTCTCTGCTGGACTGAAGGCAGCAACTACTCTAAGGTCCAAAAGCTCCGATACAAAGATCTGCACATAGTGCACAGTGTAGTATCAGCACAACCGACCCCATGTGCTGGTAAGTGTCGAGCCTAACCTCAAAGAAGTAGTGACGAGGCTAGGACAAGACTACTAAATAAATCTGTGCAGTTACAACATGTACGACAAGTAATAATAATGAAAACTAGCAGTTTAAGATGGGAAGGGGAACATGCTGCGGGGAATATCAAGTACCAATAGTAACTCAGGAGAAAAGCATAAAGAACATCTTAAAGTGTGCATCAGTAAGAGTAAGGAAATAGTAAAGAATCAATGTCCACTTTTATTCATTATTGTTGCGGCGCGCAACCCGATCCAAATAATATTATTGCGGCATGTAACTTGATCCAAATCATATATCACTATTGCGGCGTGCAACCCGATCCGAATCATATATCACTGTTGCACCATGCAACCTGACCCCTCCTGTTATCTCTTATTACTCCATGTTGCGGCATGTAACCCGATCCCATATAATATTTTTGTGGCGTGCAACCCGATCCCATATAATATTATTGCAGCGTGCAACCCGATCCCATATAATATTGTTGTGGCGTGCAACCCGATCCCATATAATATTATTGCGGTGTGCAAACCGATCCCATATAATATTGTTGCGGCATACAACCTGATCCCAAAATACAAATCAACATCAATCACAAGGAATCCCGGCAAGGGAACAATAAGGAAACAACAATATCCCGACAAGAGAATCAACAATAAGAATAAACACATCCCGGCAAGGGAGACAACTATAACCAATCTTGTACCAAAGTTTAACTTCACGAATGAAACCTTAACTAAAACCAATACTCAACAATGAACAAATACCACGAGAATAATCATAATTCTTTCCCAACACGGAGAATCAACAACTTAGGCATTTATGGTACTTATTAAGAAACACAATGATTACAATTCAAGACTCACAGGCATGCTCGAAAACGATGTATAGATACTCGTCACCATACCCATACGTCATACACTACACTACCACATAGCAAATAAGGAACAACACTTATTCTCTCAAGATAAGGCTAGACCAAACACTTACCTCGAACTTCCACGACCAACTCAAGCCTCAAACACCATTTTTCCTTTAGAATTTGCCTCTAAATTACTTGTATCTAGTCCAAATTAATTTAACAACATCAATAAATTTTAAAGAATTGATACACAATGCTTAATTATAGGTTTTCTATCATATTTCCCAAAAAGTAAAAAATTGACCCTGGGCCCACTTAAGTCGAGGTTCGAACCAAAATTCGATCACCCATTTACCCACGAGCCTAAATATGTAATTCGTTTTGAAATCTGACCCCAAAACGAGGTCTACAATTATTCAAAAAGCCCTAACTCTATCCAAATTCCCAATTTCTACCATAAAAACCCTAGATTTTTGAATGAAGATTGATGAAAATGCAATGGGAAATCAAAAAAAAAAAGATTTAGAATCATAGACCAATGCTTTGGGGAAGAACTTGTTCTTTGAAAATCGCCACAATGCTCTCTAATTTTGAAAATATGAAAATGTGGGCTAAATCCTGACTTTGCTATTGTTTTAAGTGCTGGGCGACAGTCTTCATCGCATTTGCGAGAACACTGTCACGATCGCGAAGAGCTGCCAGGAGTGGACTTGCGCAATAGCGAGTTCCTTTATGCGTTCGCGAAGGGTAAGCCTCCCTAACCTTTGCGGACAATATTACGCGTTCGCGTAGAAGAAATGACAAGTCCCCAGCCCCCTCCATTTTTACACTACGAGTTTGCGTGACACCGGTCGCGTTCACGTTCGCGATGAGCAACACCCCAGTGCTCCGCGTTCGTGACTTTGGCTTCACGATTGCGAAGAAAAAATCCACCCGCTTTTGCGATCGTGAGGGTTACTACACGATCGCGATGCACGAAATGTCTGTGCACCTAAAACAGTAAAACCTGCAACTGTTCTAAGTTAAAAAACCTTCCGAAACCTATCCAAAACTCACTTGAACTCTCGGGTCTCCAAACCAAACATGCATACTAACTCAAAAACATCATATGGACTTACTCGTGCGATCAAATCATAAAATTAACACCTTTAACAATGAATTTAGCATCAAAATCAAAAAAGAATCTCAAGAACTCGTAAGTTCAAAATTTAACAATCAAGGGTCCGAATTACGTCATATCAAGTTCGATTCATACCAAATTTTACTGGCTCAACCCAAATACCATATAAGATCTGTACCGGTCTCCAAAACCAAAATACGGGTCAGGTACCATCAATTTCAAATACATTTAAATTTCCAAAAACTCTTAAAATTTCAGTTGAATAATTTTCTTCAAAAATTCATTTCTCGGGCTTGGGATCTCGGAATTCAATTTCAGGCATATGCCCAAGTCCTATATTTTCCTAGGGACCCCCTGGGACCTTCAAATCACGGGTTCGGGTCCGTTTATCGAAAATATTGACCGAAGTCAATTTAAATTCAATTTTAAAGGCCAAATTAGCATTTTATCAAATTTTTACATAAAAGCAATCCAGATATATGTTGGACCATGCACACAAATCGAGATGAGATAAAAGGAGGCTTTTAAGGTTTCAAAATATAGAATTCACTAGTATATCAAGTGATGAGCTTTTGGGTCATCGCAAAGAGGGAGTGGGAGGGATTGGAAGGGATGAATTGTAAATATTCTTTTAGTCGACTAGGTTACTTCTCAGTCAACTGTAATTTTTGTGCAAATAATAGTTAGCACATCATATATCTATTATAAGATAAGAAATAAATGACAAATGAGTCAGAAATTTTTATACTGGTTTGTGTAGCGATATGAAACTTACATCTAGTCCCCTTGGATCACTAGGATTCTCTTAGGTCTTCAATCGAATTGAGTTATAGATTAGTTTGTGGTTTGTCTTTCTGTCACGACCCAAAATCGAACTAGTCATGATGACACCTAACTCAACCCGCTAGGTAAGCCAATTTAACAATTTTCAATTTCAAATGGTATTTACTGAGAAAGTAATGATGAAATAACTGAACTTTTATACAGCAACCCAATGATTGGTAGTACAAATCATGATCTTCTATGATTTAGAGTTTACAAAGTTAGTATGAAATAAATACATCATCTATTTGAAATATACAAAAATAGATTTATAATCTAAAGCTAAGAAGAACAAGAGGTAGCTATAACCAGAATGCAGGTACATCTTCAATGTCATCTCCTGCCATACACAGCAACATCAACTCTAAAATCAGCACGCAAGGTGCAGAAGTGTAGTATGAGTACAAACATGTACTCAATAAGTAACAAACCTAACCTTAGGTTGAAAGCAATGACGAGATTGGAAAACGGTCAATATCCAACACCAATAGCCAAGAACAACTCGTAACATTATAATAAAAGCAGCACAAGTAATAACTCAAAGATATGATGCGTAGTTCATTCACAGTTATGAAAAATAGCCATGCTTTTTAGGTATAACAGTAAAACCCAATTCTTTTACCGAAATCACCAAAATATGAGTATATCATAAAATTGTGATTTTTTCCAAAAACATTCAACAATAGATAAGATGTTTCATTATCAAATAGCATGAGGAAAGTACACCTCTATGCCTACATGTCAATGTGCATGTGAATCCATGAATGTCACAATACCGTTTAGCATGCATTTGCCTACATACCTATGCATGTCAAATGTAATGCATCACAATGATGAACTCATGTACTCGCACTCTTATATTACTCAGTCTCACTGTCTCCCACTCAATCAATCGGTACTTGCGCTCGTTGCAGGTATGTCAGACTTCGGAGGGGTGGATCCTGCCCAAGCGCTAATATAAGCCAACATGGCCTTCTGCGGCGTGCAGTCCGATCCCATCATGAATCAAAAAAACATGTTGCGGCGTGCATCCCGATCCATAATGAATCAATAAAATCTATTGCGGCGTGCAACCCGATCCATCATGAATCAACAAAACCTATTGTGGTATGCATCCCGATCCCATAAATACCACTCACAGTACAGACCTCATGCCCCAATTAAGTCATCTCTCCAGAATCTTGGGCTAACATATCTCATGTCAATCAACCAAACAATGATAAAATGATATGACAATAAATAATAACAGAGACTCAGATATGACATACAAATGAATGAATATGACTGAGTTTGTATTTGCAATTTAAGAAAGTAACTCAATAGCATAGATGACCTCAGTAGGTCCAAATAGAATAAGCATATAGCCTAAACATGATTTCTAACACAATTCACAGATCATACAATCAAACAAGTAGTGAGAAAATGTAAATAACAAGATGTAACACAAAAACAAGTCCGCTCATAGTCTAATAGTCGACTAAAATCATGATTTACTCGGTGTACACCCACACGCTCGCCACCTAGAATGTTCTCACCTCAATACATCTTTTATAACACATTTCCCAGGGTTAAATAATCTCAAATCCAAGCCTAAATTCCATTCCTACCCTCGGATCAGAATCTCACTATCGAACCCGAAACTTCAAAAATTTCAACTTTTGGCATTTCAAACCTAAATTAGCTACGGACCTCCAAAAAAAATCCGAACACGCTCCTAAACCCAAAATCACCCAACGGTGCTAACGGAACCATCAAAATTCTATTCCGAGGCCATCTTCACACTGTTCTGACTACGGTCAAATTTCTAAAACTTAAGCTCTCATTTATGGACTAAGTGTCCCAAAAACTCTCCGAAACTCCAAATCCGGCAACTCACAATAGCAAAAACAAAGACGGGGAAAATAGTTAATAGGGGATCGGGGAGTAAATTCTTAAAACGACTGGCCGGATCGTTAAATCCTCATACACTTAAATATTCGTTCGTCCTCGAACGAGCATATAGACATACTTGAAGTAGTGAAGAGATAAGGGTAACGGCTGCGCATATCCTGCTCGGTCTCCCATGTCACCTCCTCGACCGGCTGACCTCGCCGCTGAACCTTCACTGATGCAATGTTCTTTTACCTCTGCTTTCTAACCTGCTTGTCCAATATTGCCACTGGCTCCTCAACATAGGATAGATCCTTGTCCAACTGGACTGAATATAATTCCAACACGTGCGACAGATCAACGTGATACCTCAGGAGCATCGGAACATGAAATACTGGATGAATTCCTACCAAGATGGGAGGTAGGGCAAGCTCATAAGCAATCTTCCCAACACGCCTTAATATCTTAAAAGGTCCAATAAACCTTGGAATCAACTTCCCTTTCTTCCCAAATATGATATGTCTTTCATAGGCGAAACCTGAAGCAGAACCCGCACTCCAACCATATAGGAAACATCACGAACCTTCCAGTCCGTGTAACTCTTCTATTTGGACTGGGCCGTACGGATTCTATTTTGAATCACCTTAACTTTCTCCAAAGCATCCTGAACCAAGTCTGTGCCCAATAATCTAGCCTCATCCGGCTCAAACCAACCCATCGGGGATCTACACCGCCTACCATATAAAGCCTCATACGGTGCCATCTGAATGTTGAACTGATAACTGTTGTTGTAGACAAACTCTGCCAATGGCAAAAACTAATCCCAAGATCCCCCCAAACTCAATCACACAACGCGGAGCATATCCTCAAGAATCTGAATAGTGTGCTTGGACTTTTCGTTTGTCTGAGGGTGAAATGTTGTACTCAACTCCACTCGAGTACCCCACTCATACTGAACAGCCCTCCAGAATCGTGATGTGAACTGAGTACCTTTATTTGAAATGATGGAAACTGGAATACCATGCAGACAAACAACCTCTCGGATATAAATCTCCGCCAGACGCTCCAAAGAATAGGTAGTACACATAGGAATGAAAAGCGCGGACTTGGTCAGCCGATCCACAATCACCCAAATGGCATTGAACTTCCTCAAAGTCCACAGGAGCGTAACTACAAAGACCATGGTGATCCGCTCCCACTTCCACTCTAGAATCTATATCTGTTGAAGCAACCCACCCGGTCTCTGGTGCTTATACTTTCCCTGCTGACAATTGAGGGTACCGAGCTACAAGCCCAACTATTTATTCATTCATCCGTCTCCACTAATAGTGCTGCCTCAAATCCTGGTACATCTTCACGGCACATGGATGAATGAAATACCGCGAACTATGGGCCTCCTCTAGAATCAACTCCCAAAGCCCATCAACATTGGGTACACAAATCCAACCCTGCATCCTCAATACCCCGTCATCACCAATATTCACATCTTCAAGATCGCTATGCAAAACCTTGTCCTTGAGGACAAGAAAATGAGGGTCATCAAACTGCCGCTCCCGGATATGATCAAATAAGGAAGACCGAGACACCACGCAAGCTAGAACCCGAATAGGCTCTAAAATATCCAATCTCACAAACTGACTGGCTAAGGTCTGAACATCCATTGCCATGGGCCTCTCTGCTAGTGGTGAATAAGCCAAACTCTCTGCCCGGCGACTCAAAGCATCGACCACCACATTGGCCTTACCCGGGTGATACAAAATAGTGATATCATAGTCCTTCAGCAGCTCTAGCCATCTCCTCTGATGCAAATTAAGATCCTTCTGTTTGAACAGATGCTGCAAACTCCGACGATCAACATAAATCTCACAAGGCACACCGTACAAATAATGACGCCAGATCTTCAAGGCGGGAACAATAGCAGCTAACTCAAGATTATGGACAGGATAATTCTTCTCATGTACCTTCAACTGTCTGGATGCGTAGGCAATAACCCTACCATTCTACATTAATACCGCTCCAAGCCCAATCCTCAAGGCATCACAATAGACAGTATAAGGCCCCAAACATGTAGGCAATATCAAACTGGGGCTGTAGTCAAAGCTATTTTGAGCTTCTAAAAGCTCGCCTCACACTCTTCCGTCTACTAGAACGGAGCACCCTTATGGGTCAGTCAGGTCATAGGTGATACGATAGATGAAAACCCTTCAAAAATCGACGGTAATAACCCGCCAAGCCAATAAAACTACGGATCTCTATAGCTGAGAATGGTCTAGGACAACTATGCACTGCTTCCACTTTCTTCGGATCCACCTTTATCCCCTCAATAGAAACCACGTGACCCAAGAATGCCACGAAATCCAACCAAAACTCACATTCGAGAACTTAGCATATAACTTTTTCTCTCTTAAAGTCTGAAGCACAGTCCTCGGGTGTTGCTCATGATCTTCCTGACTCTGGGAATACACCAGAATATCATCAATAATGACAATGATGATATGTCAAGATATGGCCGAAAACACTGTGTATCAAATGCATAAAGGTTGCAAGGGCATTGGTCGGCCCAAATGACATAACCAGGAACTCGTAATGACCATACCGAGTCCTGAAAGTAGTCTTCGGGATATTTGGCTCCTTAATCTTCAATTGATGGTACCCTGAATGCAAGTCAATCTTAGAAACACTCGTGCACCCCGTAGCTGGTCAAACAAATCATCAATACATGACAAAGGATAACGGTTCTTCACTGTAACTTTGTTCAACTTGCGATAATCCATGCACATAAGCATAGAACCATCCTTCTTCTTCACAAACAAGATAGGAGCACCCCACTGTGATACACTGGGCCTAATAAAACCCTTATCAAGCAATTCCTGTAACTGATCCTTCAACTCCTTCAACTCAGGAGTAGCCATACGATACAGAGGGATAGAAATGGGCTGAGTGCCCGGTAAAAGATCAATGCCAATATCAATATCTCTATCGGGCTGCATGCTTGGAAGGTAAATTGGAAACACATCAGAAAAATCTTGTACTACTGAGACTGAATCAACTGAAGCGATATCAATACTGATGTCTCTCACATATGCTGGATACGCATCACACCCCTTCTCAACCATACGATGATCCTTACGGAAAGAAATAACTCTACTGGGAGTGTGATCTAAGGCACCCCTCCACTCAACACGCGGTACACATGGCATAGCCAGCGTCATGGTTTTGGTGTGACAATCAAGAATAGCATAATGGGGCCATAACCAGTTCATGCCCAAGATAATATCAAAATCAACCATGCCGAGTAAAAATAAATCATCTCTGGTTTCAAAACCACTAAGAGCAACCAAACACGACCGATAAACGCAGTCTACAATAAGAGAATCTCCCATAGGAGTAGAAACATAAATAGGGGAACTCAAAGAATCCCGAGATACACCAAAATGCTGAGAAAAATAAGACGAAACATAAGAAAAAGTGGAGCCTGGATCTAATAGAACTGATGCATCTGTATGACAAACTAGGGCAATACTTGTGATGACAGAATCAGAGGAAATAACCTCGGTACGGGCAAGAAGGGAATAGACTCTAGCCTGACCTCCCCTTTTAGGGTGACCTCTACCTCACTGACCTCCACCTCTAGCTGGCTGAGCAGTTGGGGTAGCAACTGAGGCTGTGATCATAGCCTGAGAACTCTGCGGAGCGCACTGTGGATAAGAAGTCTATAAGGGCGCACTCCTCCCAAGTCTAGGGAAATCCATCACCCCTTGGCTTGTGTCAGCACACTCAAAACAAGCTCTAAGAGGATGTGGCGGCTGTGACTGGCTCGGGCCAGGTCTGCTGGACTGACCTCTGAAAGCACCCTGTGCAGGAGGCGCACTAGATACTGGAGGTGTATAATAAGTCTCCTGAGGCCTAGGAGAAGCTGGAATACCACTGGCTACTAGAAGAGCAGAATGAACAGGGCGACTCATATAACCCCTACCATAACGACCTGTAACTGGGGCACGGGCACCAGAATAATGGCCCAACTCTCGAGACCTCTTGGCCTCTCTCTCATCTCTCGCCCTAGCATGCATACCCTCAATCCTCCTAGCAACGCTCATCACCCGCTGATAAGAAATATTTATCTCCAACTCACGAGCCATGCTACACCTGATGCTAGGAATAAACCCCTCTATAAATCGGCAAACCCTCTCGCAATTAGTAGAAACCAAGGTTGGTGCATGTCTAGCTAAACTAGTGTAATAGATAGCATACTCTGAGACAATCATAGCACCCTAATGCAAATGCTCAAACTCTGTGTGCCATGCGTCCCTAAGTCTCTGAGGAATAAACTCTCTCAGAAATAGATCTAAAAAATAGGTCCAAGGCAGCGAAGCAGCCTCGTTCGGACTGTCTAACTCATAAGTATGCCACCACTCATAGGTGGCTCCTCGAAGCTGGAAAGTAGTGAAGGAAACACCGCTCGATCCTGAAATACCCATGGGACTGAGAATACGGTAAATCCAGAGCATCCTCTGATGTTAGACCACTGAATACAGGAGGCTTATATTTGTTGAACCTCCCAAGCCTTCGCTGCTCGTCCTCAGAAGCCACTGCCCTATCCTCGGAGTGATCTGGAACTAAAGGTTGTACTAGAATAATCTCTAGGACCTGATCAACATGCACTCATTTCTCAGGAGTACGGGCGGCAGGAGTCTATGCTCCTCCCCTGGCCTGGGATGTAGCTGCAGCAAGGGGAAGCAACCCTGCCTGAGCCAAAATTGTGTACATGCTCATGAACTGTGCCAGAGTCTCCTAAAATACTGGCGTGGTAGTAGTAGTAGGCGTATCAGATTCCTGGGTTCCGACTGGCACTACTGGTGGCTCCTCGGTGGCAGTCCACACAGGTGATCTGGTTGCACCACGTGTGTGTCCTCGGCCTCTACCCCGGCCCCGACCTCTAACAGCTGCAGCGGGAGGCACGGGTGTCTGATCATCTCGGGTAGCATATGTCCTTACCATCTGTGAGAGAATAGAAGACAGAAGTTTAGAATTGTAATATCAAAAATCTTGCATGACAAGGAAATCAAATAAAGTGGAATTTTCTTAACAATTACATAGCCTCTAGTAGATAAGTACATACGTCTCCATACCGATCAACGAGACTCTAATAAACCGGCTTGTGATTCATGACTCCTATGAACCTAGAGCTCTGATACCAACTTGTCACGACCCCGGTTCGTCCTCCATGAACCATCGTGACGGCACCTAGTCTTTACGATTAAGTAAGCCTAACAATGTAGAAAATAAACAAAATTGCGGAAGAAATAATTAAAAAACTAAAATAGTAAAATAAAATAGTGTTTAGATGCCGCTCGACATATACAATATCAACTCTCGAAACTAACAACACTTCCCAAAACCCAGAATCTCATGAAACACAAGCTTTTGAATGTCTACAAGTATCTAACTTCAGAATGTCTAACAAAGAAAAGAAATACAGAATGGCTAGTACTTAAATAGAGAGTAGAAAGGGACTCTTCGGTCTGTAGACGCGGCAGATATACCTCGTAGTGTCTACAAGAGCATCATCTCAAGCG
Source organism: Nicotiana glauca (assembly GCA_026770625.1). NCBI lineage: Eukaryota > Viridiplantae > Streptophyta > Magnoliopsida > Solanales > Solanaceae > Nicotiana > Nicotiana glauca. The sequence continues at coordinate 135,170 of MU664834.1, forward strand.
TGATAAGTCTGAGTGGAAGTACCTAGATCTGCACATGAAAAACATGCGCAGAAAAGGCATGAGGACACCACAGATGTATTCAGTAAGTGCCAAGCCTAACCTCGGTCAGGTAGTGACGAGGAAGGTTAGGGCCCTACTGAGGTTAAATGCTAAACAAGGTAAAATAATATAGCATATGACAATATAATCAAATGCTAACAATAGGAAGTAACGCATAATAATAAGACTAACAACACCTATAACATAGGGAAAATCAATCACAAAAATGAGTCCCGCTCATCACAAGGTAATAATCAAGGATTTCTTAGTATCTTCAATATGTATGCTGGGGATCTCCCGGTGTCTCAAGGATCTCTTGGTATCCTTAATATATACTAGAGATCTCTTGGTATCCCGAGGATCTCTTAGTATCCTCAATATATGCTAGGGATCTCTTGGTATCCCGAGGATCTCTTAGTATCCTCAATATATGCTAGGGATCTCTCGATATCTCACACTTCAGTCCAAATCAAAAATACGTACAAGGGGTCTCCCGAGATGCTATCTCGTAGTCCCAAAGTAAAACACACAGCAATAATACAAAGAATACTCAATTAAACTCAACTTCATACCAAGGTAAAGCAAGTAATTATAACCTAGCATGCTTCACATAATACAAATAAGGCAGTTTAAGAAAATAAAGCAATTAAGTAATTTAGACAAGCTTCTCTAAGCTAACAACAGGCTTAAATTTCAAGTAGTATAAGCAGGAAAGGAAAAACACATTTAAAGCTACTTTAGTGAAAGTAGGATTTTCAACAATTAGCACAAGTACGTGCTCGTCACCTCACGTACAAGGCATTTTAAATATCACAATACCAATTCCTAAGGGGAATGTCCCCCACACAAGATTAGGCAAGACACTTACCTCGAACCGGCTCAAAATCAACTCGAAACCAAGCTCTTGCTATGAGTACTCGACTCCAAATAGCCCAAATCTATTCAATTCAATTGCGTAATGTAAATAATACTTTAAGTAAGTAATTCAACTAATTAATTCTAAGCTAATACACGAAATTAGATAAAATAACAAAAATGCCCCTCGGGCCCACTTCTTGGAATCGGGTAAAATTTATATTTTCAGAATCCTCATACTCCCATGAGTTCATGCATACCAAATTTATCCAAATCCAATGTCAAATTCCCAATAAAAATTAGAATTCTAGTTCTAAGAACTTTCTTCCAATTTTTCTCCAATTTTCGTCTCCAATCCGAAATTAAATGATAAAACTAACAATAAATTAATGGAATACAACTAGAAATGAATAAGGAATTGTTACCCAATGATCTTCTCTTCGAAACCCCCATATAATCGCCCTACCCCGAGCTCCAAATTTGATTTTCCAAGTTATGAACTCAACCCTCGAAATTTTATATTTTTGCCTAGCAATTATCGCATCTGCGGTCAAGGGAGCGCATCAGCAGTGCCGTACCTGCAAAAAAGGCATCGCATGTGTGAAACTCACTTAGCAGGCTGGGTCCGCATATGCGATCGCTTGGCCGCATCTGCGGCTCCGCATTTGCGGTCACCCGGCCGCACATGCGGTCCTGGAGCCTTGGCCAAATCTCGCTTTTGCAATGTCCTAGCCGCTTTTTCGGCGCTGCACTTGCGGTCCCACACGCGCAGGTGCAGTTATGACAGGTTCAGCAAACTCAAATTCTTCCTAAGTCCAGGTCAACTTTCGTTAAGCACCTGAAACTCACCCGAGGCCTCCAAGACCTCAACTAACCATGCCAACCAATCCTAAAACATCAATTCAAACTTGTCCCAACCTTCAGAATGCTCAAAACAATATCAAAACACCAATTTAACATCGGATTCAAGCCTAAGAACTTCAAAAACTCACAAATTATGCTTTCGATCAAAAGGTCTATCAAACCTCGTCCGAATGACCTGAAATTTTGCACACACGTCACATTCAACACTACAGAGCTACTCCAACTTCTGGAATTTCTTTCCTACTCTCGGATCAAAGTCTCACTATCGAACCGTAAACTTCAAAAATTCAACTTTTGGCATTTCAAGCCTAAATTAGCTACGGACCTCCAAAACACAATCCGAACACGCTCCTAAATCCGAAATCACCCAATGGAGCTAACAGAACTATCAGAATTTCATTTCAAGGCCGTCTTCACAGTGTTCCAACTACGATCAAATTTCTAAAACTTAAGATCTCATTTAGGGACTAAGTGTCTCAAAACTCTCCGAAACTCCAAATAATTCCTCCCAGCAACTCACAATAGTAGAAACAAACACGGGCAATGTAATTAATAGGGGATCGGGGCATAAATTCTTAAAACGATCGGTCGGGTCGTTACATAATCAAAAGTCCAAAGTCAACCAAAAAAGTCAAACCCTCACTTGCACCTTGGAACCCGACAAAAATCACAAAATCTAACTACCCATTCAATAATGAGTCCAACCATACTAGTTTCACTCAAATCTGGCTCTAAATTGATGTTCAAAACTCAAAAATTCACTTTATGAAAGTTTAGACAAAACCCCCCAATTTCTCTTTCAAAATCATCAATCAAATGCAACTCTGGAAGATAGATTTTTGAAATATAATCAAATCAAAGTAGAAAATACTTACCCCAATGCATGTGGAGAATCGCCTCAATCCAAGCTCCATAGCTCAAAATATGCTAAAATATCTGAAACCTTCGAAATAGAGTACCATATATATTGTTCCAGAGGTACCATTCGTGATCACGGTCATAAACCTAGTGATCGCGATTACAAAAGTTTCCAAGACAATTTTTACCCTATGCAATCGCGGCCATTTCCCCATGATCGCGATAAAGAAACTTCCATTAACCCTTCCCAAACTCTTCTCAGATAACCTGTAGTGTATCGCCTATAACTTTTTGTACATAATTTCAAACGAAAAACGATTTGATTTTATGAAAATTAGACAGAAAGCGCCACAACTTTAATTTTTAGATTATCTCCAAATTCCTTATAGATTGCAAGATATAAGCTTCAAAACCAGGTCAATGACAATATAATTTCCTCTATGCGATCGCGAAAAGGCTTCAACGATCGCGATTCACAGTTCCCAAACAACAAATTTTCTCTTGGCGAACCCGACCCAAAGTTTGCGATCGCGATGCCCGCCCTTATGGCCAAAAACCAAAAGCTTAAAATAGCCTAGAAATTGTTTGAAATCACCCCGAAACTCACCCGATCCCCTTGGGACCCCGTCCCAACATACCAACAAGTCCCAAAACATGAAACAGACCTATTCGAGGACTCAAATCGCACATAGCGATATCGAAACACGAATTGTCGATCAAGATCAATCTCTTAAGTTCATAAACTTCAAACTTAGAGCGTCCACTTCAAGCCTAACTAATCCGGAATGAATCTAAATTTTACATACAAGTTCCAAATGACATAACTACCTATTCCAACTTTCGGAACAACAATTCGAACCTGATATCATCAAAGTCAACTCTCGGTTAAACTTATGAACATTCCAAACCTTCAAATTTTCAACTTTCACCAATTAGTACCGAAACCTTCTAGAAATATTCAAATGCAAATCTAGGCATACACCCAAGTCCAAAAATCACCATCCGAACCTAATGGAACCATCAAAATTCCGATCCAAGGTCAAATACTAAAAAGTCAAACTTGGTCAACTCTTCTAACTTAAAGCTTCCTAGTTGAGAATTATTCTTCCAAATAAATTTTAAATCACCTGAAAACCAAAACTGATGATTCACATAAGTCATAATATATCATACGAAGCTACTCAAAACTTTAAATAGCTGAACAGAATGCAAATGCTCAAAATGACCAATCGAGTCATTACACTTTCGTTCACCACCAACGAGTTATAGTAGTCATTCTTAGACACACCTTTCACTTGCTTTATTTTTCTCTCAATATATTAATACACGAGTAGACTTAGGATTACAATGTTATTGCTAAGAAGTAGAGAGACAAAAAACTATATGAAAGTTGCATAGTGATCTTCAAATCTTCTTGCTCTTTATATACCCACCAATGCATGTGATGTATTCTGTCTTCCATGTACTGAGAGATCAAAAACACAAAATATTTTAATTTTATTTTTCCTTTTGAGGCAGTTATATTCTAACACGAAGACCCAAGAGATGCCTCTTGAATCCAGTACATAGAGTGTGACTGGATTCATTGAATTATTTTGGTCGCCAGATCTTCTTTGATATTGACTGTTTTGATCTTCACAGTTTTCTTTTCTTGGCAATCTTTCTCTATACACATAAGGGTTGAGTTGAAGTTCTTGATTGATCTCATATCTTTCAATGAATAGGCTGATTAAAATTCTTGATTTATTTAATATCTTCCTATGGATGACTTCCATATATCTTGCAATGTTGTATTGACTGATTCTCTTTTCTTCTCTGCTACCTTGATTTGTGCCTTGATTGATACGCTTTATTCAGTCACTTTTTAGCAGCAACTTGGCTTCTTGCGTAGTTCTTCTTCATCTTGATTTTGTTGTCCCGCACATGTATTTCTTGAATTAGTAGTATAAACTTGACTCTTTTTTGGTCATTATTAAAATTATGAATCTAACAATCATTTTTATGATGAAAATAAACAAAGAGTTAAATATTAATGTGTGCTTCCCTTTGATTTGTGCTCTACCCTCCTTTAGGTCCACAATTGTTTCTTATTTTGTCGTTGCTTCCCCTGTCTTTATACTATTTTATTCTCCCCATTTGATATCAATCAAAAAGAAGGATGGAAACAAACAACAAATAAAGATATGCATAGATACAACATATAGATATTAACACTAGTCAAGTAAAAACAATTATTGGTGGCCCATAGTCGATCACAGTCCTACGCAACCTCAAAATGAGGAGTTTTAACAAAACAAAAGCATTGTCTTAACAACCCAACAGAATTAATTTATTTTTAAAAAAACTTCTGAGCGTTAATCACTTTGGTGCATAATCTGTAATACGATATCTCAAATCTCCTTAGAGAATTTATCAATTCGTTCATTGACATCTTGTATAGCCTCTATGTCCTGCCTCTTTTTAGTTTGGAGGTTGAGTCATAGTCCGGCCACGTCCGGTCCATTTCCTTAGTCATATATCCAATTTTTTCAACCTATCCTTGCATGTTAATAAGTTGTCACAACCCAATATCCCAATCATAGGACCGTGATGGGGCCGAACATCCGCTTGTTAGGCAAGCCAATATTAGAACAATAACTAATGAAGTTTAACAATAAAAGAAACATTAACAATAATAAAAGTGTAAAATAGCATAAACGGATAAAAATTTTACAACTACATATAAAGTTTGAAATAAAATACAAAGTTGTCCGATACAAGATAAACATCAGAGAAGATAGGAAGGATACTCTAGAGTCTGCCACCGCCAAGCAGCACTACCTCAAGTCTCCTAGAAGAAGAAGGTCCAAAGCAATCACCTCTAAACGTTGCTGGGACCAACACTTGGATATGCACACGAAGTGCAGAAGTGTAGTATGAGTATAATTGACTTCATGTACTCAATAAGTATCGATTTCAACATCGACAAAGTATTGACGGGGCTATGATAAGACACTCACTATAAACATGTACGAGTAATAAGCAAATAAACAGTAACAAAATATAGAATCAAATAACTACATGATAACCCAAATAAAAAATAAATGACAGAGGGCCCCAGAATACCGTCACTTCACAGTCTTGCAACATAATACAGTAGTAGAATCTAACAACCCAGAATAACCATAATACATCTTCTCGTTGCGTCGTGAAACCCGAGCCACATATCAATACCATTATCATTGTGGCGTGCAACCCGATCCCTATATATAATAATAATAATACTGTTGTAGCGTGCAACCCGGTCCACATATAATCATATTGTTACGGTGTGTAACCCGATCTACATATATAATAATACTATTGCGGCATTGTTGATACCCAATTTTTTCCAAAAAATATTTCAAATTGCATATATGTCTTCAAAATCATGCATTGATTAGCAATTGATATTTTTTCATAATTTTTCTATATTTTAATTAATTTATCAAGCATTTTATTTCCAAGAAATAATTACAAAATTACCTCACAAATGATTTCAAAAGCATTTCTTGATGTAATATATTATTTTTGGTCCTATTAAGACCAAACTATTTCATAATTAGCCAAATTGACACCTTTTGGCTATAATTGCAATAACTTTGTAATTTAGCCCAATCATATAATTTTGTACTATTCCATCCAGAAATTAATCATGTGTATTTTTAAAAATAATAAATAACCATTTTAAATTATTTTCTATGCATGAAATTTATTTTTTGTGATTATTATCTCTTTTTACAAATTATTCTAATTAGTTTAATTGGGTATTTGACAAATAGCCTACTTTCATTTCAATTCTAGCTTAAATAAATCAAACCCCAACCCAATTAAAACGGCTCAAATACCCCAGCCCCATTACCTTATCCTACCTGAACCAATCCCTTGTCTAATCTGGACCATTGATCAATTTTAATCAACGGTCCAGATCTCCCCTTTCCTTAATTAATCTTAGAGACTACCCTCCCCCCCCCCCAAACCTTCCCTCTCATTTCTCTCTTTCACTCCGCCATTACACTCTCCCCTCACCTCTCAAAATTCTCTCTGCTAAAACCTAAAGCTCTCATCGGCCGTCGACTTGTCGGTAACTATGTTGTTCTAACCACCATCCCAGCCACATGGCTCCTTCCTACGCCGGGTTACTGCTGCCTTGAGGTCCTCAAAGGAACCATAGGCAGTTCAACTCACCCCCATGGTTTTTCATGTCATTCTAAGGCCAATCTTGGCATGTCCAAGTAAGATCCTACCGTCTCCGGCTAGAACCTGTGGTTTCTAGGCCGATTCTCTTTCTCTTTGGGTTATATCTCTGAAACTGTAACTATTAGCTTTTGATTTCTTAGATCTGTAATAGATCTGGGTATATTCAGAGTTATTTTGCTATTTTTCTTAATGATATTCCGAATTTTCTAAAACGACTCTTCATCTTCAAACCAGGGTTTCTTAACCCCTTCTCAAAATGGCTTTTCCTTCTGGTTTTAGTATTAATCTATGATTTTCACTATGTTTAAACATTTATTTGAGTTTTCTCTTTTTATCTGAGTTATTATGTTCAAAACCCTAAGTTTCTTGGATTTAATCCTGGATTCTGAGTTTGTTTTGTGATAGTATGTTCGCTTAATCTATATATGTGCTTGTTTCTCATGAGCTTTATGATTCTTTGTGGTTTTACCCTATTTTGTTCATCAGTGTCTCTGACTTTTACTTCTTCTGCCTATGTCATGTTTATTCTATTAATTCATACTATGATCTATGTGAATCCCTAATTTTGTGTGATTTTACCCTATTTGGCTTATTAGGATTTTTGATTCTTGCCTATTATGTGTTTATTCCGCTTGTTCTCATAAATTTGTGTCAATTTCTCCTAAATCAATACTATTTGTTATTTTTGAATCTTTGAATCTTTGTGAGTGATCCTTCACTGATTTCTTGTGATATTCTCTACAGATTTTAACTTTAAGATATTTTTTTACCTTAATCTATGGAGGAGCATGCTGCCAACTGATTCTTAAGTATTTTCCTTGTTTAGAATCTGCTGAACCTAGTCTCTATTACATGTTGTGTACTTGTACTATGCTGAAAATATTTCCTTATTTATTATATTCAGCCTTATGTGATTTCCTTCCTTATTTAGTATTTGCATGTTACCGTTTAAATTTAATTCCTTAATTAAAGGAAGTACTTACACTAATTGGATTCTAATTAGTACGCAGTTCCATAATTACTGCTGAACTATGATTCTTGCCCTATTTTCTATTTGTTTTCAAACTATAAGTACCTTGCTTTTCATTAGCACAAGGGCATGAACACATTGGTTAAAAAAGCTATCTCTCACACTCAAAGCTTTTTGCTTTCTTTCTTTGCTACTTGTTGCTGTCTAGAATTAACCGGCTGTGAGCCAAGAATAATTATTATGCTCTTCTATCCCCCACTTTGTGTTTACTATCTTCTTTACTGGTATGTTCTGATTTCAATTCAAGTTTCAAAAAAAATATGTTTCTTTTACTACTTCAGTTCATCCTGTTTCGAGTATGTTTCTATCTATGGTTTTGTTATGCAATGATCACGCCCAACTCTATTCCTAAAAGGATAAAAGGTCGCTGCAAATATAATCTGATCTAAAAGTCCGAAGTCAAATCTCACAGAAAACTAAGGCTTAGCTATATATGTTTAATATCACTAAAAAGACAAGTTTGAACAATTTTCTAACTTATAGATATTAAGATTCTTGTGTAAACGAACTAACTAACAAATTAAAATAATAAATTAACACTAAAGATACTACAGGTTGGAGAAAAGATTAATGAGGTTTAGAGTTATGATTTCCCAAATTGTCGAAATCCTTCTAACTATGTTCCCGACAATTTTGCCAATATATTCTCTACTGATCGTGAGTACTTTAGATGTTGTAATTCTCTCTCGAGCCACTACAATAATTTACTTGATATATTCTCTCGAACTACGCTAGTTGACTTTATCTAACCGCTCATTATGACCACATCAATGCTTTGTTATTTCTAAACCTGCCTTTAAACCTGCTATATTGATTTCTCACATACATTGGGAGTGACGTTGTTCAACAACTACATAAATATGTACTCTCTCTCGAGCACTACACACTAAATAGGCATAGTCAATTGATGACCATTCAATCAACAACAACAAACACGTAGTTGAACAAGTAGAGAAATCCAACGGCTCAATTATATAAAAACATAGCAAGAATTTATCCTACAAAAGGTTCTATCAAAACCCTGGATAACAAATTAGCTATTCATAATAGTATGCAAAACTACAATACTAAAAGTTATAACCAACAATGAAAAAATAGGAAGAGGAAGAAAAAACTCATAGAAGAATTCTCCGCCTTGCTCCTATTGTGTCTCTGCCTCCTTAGGTCGAATTTGTGTCAAAAATTGGTCTCCTACCCTCCTTAGGTCTAAATTATGTCAAAAGTATTTCCAACCTCTTAAAATACCATTTTTCTATGTATATATACCAAGTAGGGTTGGGCCCAAAAAATTATATCTTCTCCTACGCGAAAAAGGACAATTGTTTTAGGTCTGGATGTCGCGGGCGCGGTACATTGCAAGGCTACTGTTTCAGTCTGTGTCAAGTCCGCGGTCGTGGTTTTGACCGAGTTTTTCAACCTGTTCCATTTGGAATTTGAAAAACGTACAACATAAGTTGTAGTCCTTTGAGTTAGCTTTCCAACCATATATTACGGAGCCCAAATTGAGTTCTGAGAGAAAAGTTATGTGCATTTTACTAGACAGTGCGCAATATGCCTACTCGATTCTTCGTTTTGTTGCTCTATTATTCGTTGATCCCTGAATACGATCCCGGCTTACTTCCTTGGGATTTTACTTAGACTTCAAAGCTCTAAATCACTTGTATTCATTCCTTAACATCTATATAGCTCGGAGTCACTCCTACAAGGCATAAAACACACCATTAATGCAAAACACTAGGGATTAAAGCGCAAACTCAACTAAAGTGCAGTAAATTTGAGCATAATAAGTGACTAAAATACGTAATTATAACCTATAATCAACACCCCCACACTTAAACCATTGCTCTTCCTCGAGCAATCAAACTACACCTTATACAAACACGACCTTGTAAAACAATTCTCCTAACTCATCACACCAAGAATATTTAAAATAGACTAAGCACAAAAGCGTAACATATGCACCTCAATATTTGACTCACAAATACCACACATTATTCACAACTCACCTACTTACTCTAACATAGAGGTCACTGAGATAACATTTCCTTCATGAATCAAGTGCCCTCACACAACAAAAGAGAGTAGTTCCACACAATAAAATTCAAGAAACTTAGGAACTCAAGATAGAAAGAATTCACTCACTCTCAAAAATAACATTCATATGCCACAAAATATGCACCATAAGCTTGCCCGTAGTGTACTACTCTACTAATCGAGCTCATTCAATCTATGATTAATTAGGACTTTATTTAGTTGTAATGTACGCTGCGGGACGGGTAGGATACATTTAGATATAAGAGTGACTGCACCTTCCTAAGCACTTTAATACATATACTTGTCACACCTCCTTTTTTACGCACCTACCCCGAAGGATAAATGTATAATTGAGTTTTTCCATTTAAAGTGACATTATTCGCAATGGGATTATTTATTTATTCAGAGTCGCCACTTGGGATAGGATTGGCTTTTGGTGTCCCAAGTCACCGATTTAATTTTAAATCCCAAATAGAGGAAAATTGTCGACTTCCCAATTGGAGTCTGCGAATCAGAAATTTTGTGTAAGGAATTCTGTTGACTCGAGGGAATGTGTTAGGCACCCCCGGATCCCGTGGTTCTAGCACAGTCGCTTAAATTATTATAAATGGATCAAAACCTAATTTGTACATGCTCCAACCTATAGTGCAATTTTATAATTATTTACCGCTTCTTAATTATTTTATGAAAGTGAACGTCGTTTAAAAATGTGTTTTCGGATCACGTCACATGAAATGCACCCGGATCCTCGACACATTCTTATTCAACGTTTTTGGATATGGATTTGGGTTGCATGAAATGCACACCCATATTTAGGAAGGTAAAATTATTAAAAAGCATGCCTAAAGCAACTAACGTGTTATTATCTTTGCGGGAGGCCGTGAAATTCGCTAAACGGCACGCCCCGAATGCTAAGTATTTTAATCGGATCATTTAAAGAGGGCCTCGCAATTTATGCATTTTTGTTTGGCGGGGCTCACCTTGTTTTATTATTTAAAGGCCAACCTAAAGCAAACTATGGTTTTCTACCATGTGTTGTCTCTAAAAGTACCTTAATTAATTGGCATTATGAAATTCGGGCTTCAAATTCAAGTCCGAATTCAAACAAAAGGAAAAACCCTCTTAATTTGAACCCGCTACCTAACTCGAAAACCCGAATTCGTAGTGCAATTTTATTTTATTAACATCAGACCCAATTCATACCAACGTTCAGGATTTTGGGCCTTCACGAACCCACTATAAAAAGTATAAACAGAGCTTCAGGAAACCGCACCATTGGGCCTGCCACTTGGTCTAATACTTGATTCTAATCTAAAACTTTGATCCAATTCGGGAAGGAGCTGGGATATGGGTTTGGTAATGGCATATGTTGACATGTGATTTTTGACCCTCCCCAAAATTTTACCCATTTTTAGCAAGTAAATATTTAATTTAGGCCAAAT
>MU664836.1:3335-40648 GCA_026770625.1 Nicotiana glauca
CATGTTAGCTTGATTCTTCTTCTTCTTATCATTCTTTGGTGCACGACAATCCATGGCCTTATGCCCAGATTTTTCACAGTTGGGGCAATTACCGTTGAACTTTTTCTTGCTTGGGTAATTCTTTGGTCCAGAAGCCTTCTTTCTCTTCCTATTTTGTGGAGCCTCCTCAACAATGTTATCCCTCATTATTGTCGAGTTTCCACGTGACTTCTTTTCAGCATTTTTGTTGTCTTCTTCTATCCTCAAACGAATAATCAAGTCTTCACGTGTCATCTCCTTCCGCTCTTGTTCTAGATAGTTATGTCCTTCCACAATGGAGGTAACTTCTCAATGAAAGCGGCAACTTGAAAGGCCTCATTTATGACCATACCTTCAATAATAAATTTATAATTAATAACAAGATAAATCTTATTAATAAATTTATTGATTCGGGTCATACCTTCAGCAAGGAAGTCATGTACAATGACTTGTAATACTTGGACTTGAGTTATGACCGACCTAGTGTCTATCATCTTGAAATCCAAAATCCTTGCAGCCACGAACTTCTTAAGTCCGGCATCCTCAGTCTTGTACTTTTTCTCAAGCGCATTCCATAACGCTTTTGAAGTTTTCATGACACTATAGACATTGTACAAGCTATCTTCCAAACAACTCAAAATGTAATTTTTGCACAAGAAATCAGAATGTTTCCATGCTTCAGTTATAACAAATCGTTCGTCATCCGAAGTATTTTCAGCCAGGACTGGAGGATCCTCCTTGATGAATCGCTGCAAACTCAACGTAGTAAGATAGAAGAGCATCTTCATTTGCCAACGTTTGAAGTCGATATCGGAAAACTATCCGGGTTTTTCTGCTGGTGCCATAGCATGAGCAGGAGTTGAATGGCTTGGCGAGGCAGCAACATTCGTAACAGTAGCACCCGTTCCCGCAACATTTCCATTAGTTTGGTTTTCATTCGTCATTTTTCTGTAGAGTTGGAAACAAAACAAAACTTTGTTAAATCAGTGAAGTTTTGATATCTTCAAACTGAATACCAAACCAAACATACAACACGTAACAATGGTGAAGTTTTTATATACTTCAAACTCGTACGTTTATTATTCAGGTAAAGTTTTGATATACTTTAAACCGGACAAAACAATTATTGGAGTAGAAAGCACGAAGGCTTTAGTCTCCAAACCAGTATACAAAATATAGATGACAGTTTATAATATATATTTCAACACAGAAACGTTAGAGAAAATTCCTTAAGCTTGTAAATGTTACTGTGTTAAAACGCAAAACCATAAAGACTGTTAGAATAAAAAACTGGAAAAAAATAGTAAAGTATAAAAAATATTCCGAGTACACAATTTGTTTGTGCATCCTTAAGAAATTTTAACCCCCTCACACGTTGCCAAGGTAATAGATTAAATCCTTCCAGGATGAAACGGAATAAACCTTCCTGCAATAGTGGCAATACAAACTGCAGGATACCAACGAACTCAAAGAACGAAGCAAAATCACACTTACGAATTTGAGAGAATTCTGCAAAATAGAATGCAGGATATTCAGAAGGAAGGAAGTTCTGTAATGTTTCAGTGATTTGAAAATGCAGCCATGCCTCAGAATTTATAAGCAATTATCGGAAGAGGTGTGACTGTTCAGGAAAAGCGTCTGTTCAGAAGGAAAAAAATGTTCAGCGTTTGGATTTCAAGATTTTAGTTAATTTCATTAATTTGAATTTCAAATTTCAGTTATTTCGTTAATTAACTGACTGGCTTTTAATTAATTAATTAATTAAATTTTGTCCAAAAAATAATCTTATCGATCATTTGACAAAGTCAAAGCCAAAGTCAAAGCCGAGCGAGCGACAACGACGGCGCGATGGTTCATTCTCTTCTACTCCTTTTAAGAGTTCTAAGAAGTGATTCTATATATACACACACACAAATGTAGTTGTCCCTCGCCAATGATGGACAAAGTTCAAGACAAAAGCTCACTTCATTCAAATTTTCATCTCTCTCCATTTTATTTCCCACTATTTTCAATTCACACTCTTAGACTTTTAAAGTTCAATGTTTAAAGTCTTTAAAGCCCGATGCTTGCTTAAAATCCAACAATATTACTAATATAATGGGTAAAGTTAACTCCGATATCCAGTAGTTGATTTTTAATTAAGTTAATAGTGTAAAAGTTCATTGTTGTGCTAGATGAAAAAATCCCGCCTACCATTCAACGGCTAACTGTCATTCATCTCTTACTCTGAAACAAATTCAAGGAAACCAAACTCCCACTCAATGCCTCAATCCTTCCAAACTTAATTTTTTTTTACTTTTGAAGTGAAAGCAGAAACTTCTTTTCCAATTCAGCCTTAGAAATTCGAGCAAACGGTGCCCAAAATTAGCAAGCTCAAGGTTTCAGGAAAAGCGAGGAAATTAGTATTTCCCGAAATGCTTGGTAACTTAGTGGTTGGTAGAGAAGAAAGAAATTATATTATGGGGTCTAATAAAAGAGATGAATCTGCAGGTGAAGAATTACGCACTTTTGAGCCTCATGGGTTTGCTCTAAAACATATGATTAAGGATCAAACTTATGATTTTGACGAGGAGCTTAGTGTTCCCCAAAAGATAAATAAGAATTTGGGAGCAATTGTGCACGCCTGCGTTAATGATGATGATGAAAAAAGATCTGATCTTGAACATGAGGTGAGACGGGTAATCATATTTTTCATTACAGTTTATGCACTATGCACTAACAATTCAAAAATATTTATACGATCAGGTCGCTTATTAGGTAATTACATGTAAATTTTCTAACAAGTATTAATTTGTAACATGCTATCATAAGTTAAATTATCATAGTACTTGAAATCTTACCTTTTATCTCAATTAGTTCCTATAAATTGAATTCGGAATTTCCACACACAAAGTCAAATAAGAGTTTACAAACAAAAATGCTAATCTGTTGACCAGGGTTAAACTCAAGATTCCATTTTCAAGTTTAAAGAAAAAACAGCAAATTGGCCACAGCCTGAAAAAAATAATGAGAACGAAGAACGGAAGAAGTTGAATTCATACTTATGTTGAGTTTTGTTATTAATAATAAAAGATGTGTGAATAGAAAATGATGGGAAAAGAAATGGAGGGAAGTGAAATTTTGAATTAGTTCACTTTATTAATGCACTTTGTGCCTCATTGGTAGAAGGAAAGAAAATTTTGAATTAGTTCACATTAGTTACTAATGCACTTTGTCCCTCATTGGTAGAAGAAAAGAAAATCTTTGTGTATATATAGAGAAGCTCATCTTTTAGCTCTTAAAGAGTTAAGAAGAAGGCAAGCATCGCGCCGTCGTTGCAATGATAGCGGACCTGAAATCTAGTTGTGCAGTATAGACCAATTTAAGAAATATAAGATTGAAAATTTACGGCAATTCTTATTATTCTTCCTCATGCATATGTGCATATAGAAGCTTAACTAGTGGTTTTGCCAATTGTTTGGTTTCTAATTTTTCTTGTCTTGGCCGTATCAGTATATTTGTTGTTTCTCTAATTATTGGTGGTATTGCACAGCTTGCTCAGAGGGAGATTAATTTGGAGAAGTTGCAAAGAGTTGCCAGTTCAGGTATTCCAAACGGAGGAAGTTTGCGAGCAATAATTTGGAAGGTTATTATTACCTGTACTAATATTAATAACATGATCCATTAGTACAACCATTTTTCGTGAATGCAAACATAGTTATTGTACTGGTAGGTGTTCAGCTAATGTGTTGAAATCACCACAAGTGCTTTCTTTCAGATTAATGGTATATCAACCAAGATGTAAATCTGAAAGTTGTTGTGGAAGAGGAAGTAGAAGAATGACATTTGATTAAACTAGAACAAACATAGCCTGTGTTATGAGCTGATAGAACTGAATGGTGAACGAGATATGGGGTTAAGCTGACGAAAGTTATCTCTATTGAAAGTAGAAGAATATAGCGTTATATCCAATTTGTCATACTTTTTCATCTAAAAGAATCTTTATTCATTCTGAGATTCCATACTTACTGCTTTGCTTGTTGAAACTCTTAGTCATGCTCATGGGAGAGTAATATGATAATTACTGAATTTCAGCTATTAGTCCTTTTGCTCTCTGTCTATGCTTCAGTTTGACTTTTAATGCTGTTTTGCCATGATTATATTGCAGCTATTGTTGGGGTATTTACCTACTTCTCGTGACTTATGGGAAAAGGAGTTGACTGAGAGTCGATTAAAATATGCTAAGCTCAAAGAGGAGATTTTATTAAACCCCGTAAGCTGCCAACAATCTTGTAACTTATGGTCATAGCATTTTAAATTTATCATGCTGTTCATTATGACTGCATATCAAATAACACTCTTTAATCTAGACAGTCAGAGTTGTCAAGGAGAAAAGATGAAAGCTTGAGACTCCTTGTGCACGATACTAGCAGCAAAGTCAGTGAGCCTCTTGAACGCTACAATATTTCTAAAGAGGATCATCCGCTAAGCTTAGGTAAAACTAGTATATGGCATCAGTACTTTGAGGCAAGTACCTACTGCACTGTGAGTTCTTCTCGAACCTTTTCTCTCACTGAAAACCTTTTTTATGACAGTAAACAGTGGTGTTTCTAGTTTACAGAAATTTCAGATCAAATAGACCGTGATTTGCAGCGAACTCATCCAGATTTAGAATTCTTCTCAGGAAACTCACCACTATCTAGGAAGAACACGGTAATGTTAAACTTATGTCTCTCAACTCCTGATATTTAGTATTTCTTCAACCGTCAACAGCCCTTGCAAATCATGGCAAGTCTGTGATGCCTCTTTCTTTCTGACTTTACGTATGCTTTGTAGGAGTCGATGAGAAATATTCTTCTTTTGTTTGCAAAATTAAATCCTGCAATTAGTTATGTGCAAGGCATGAATGAGGTCTTGGCCCCATTGTACTATGTCTTCAGCACTGATAGTGATGAGCACAATGCTGTAAGTGTCTTCCTCAAATTTTTTCATTATTTGTGCCTTCGTCAACTCTTTCTCATAACCCACAATCAAAAGGGATGAATCGCAGTGTTAAAAAATCTGTTCAAGAAAACATGATCTAGACCAGTTTTGTGGTCCTTTGGTTTGCAGTCATTAGTGGTCCTTTGGTTTCAAGACCAGTTTTTGTTTCTTGTTTGCTCAACTTGTGCGTAAGTTTATGCAATATTTGAAATTGAGAATTCCCACATTTTTAATGTTTGCTTGAAACAAGCACTATCAACCATTTGAGTTGATGGAAGCCCTCTCCTTTATGCACTTCAATTATATATTGAAGCCTACTTCTTTTACCATCTGAATTCTGAACAAGAAATTGATGCTAGTTTTGTAATATTGTGACTCCGATTCTGTCATCCTGTAGCCACATATTTATTACTCCAATCAATATCAACATTTCCTTTTCCGCTATGCAGGCAAATTTAGAAGCAGATACTTTTTCTTGTTTTGTTATACTAATGAGTAGCTGTGTGGATCACTTCTGTCAACAACTAGATAGCAGTTCTGTAGGTATCCACTCCACTCTTTCAAACTTGTCAAAATTATTGAAAATCAATGATGAGGAGTTGTGGCACCATCTTGAATATAAATCAAAGGTGAAAATATTGCTTAAGCACTGACAAATTATTTGCATTTAATCTTCTGGTCTAAGTTATTTTTCAAATTATTTGAGTGTTACTTTTATGTGCAAGCAGGTTGAGCCGCAATTCTATGCGTTTAGGTGGATCACTCTTCTTCTTACTCAGGAATTTAGCCTGCATCACATCTTAAGGATCTGGGATACACTTTTAAGCAATCCATTTGGCCTTCAGGTTCTTCTCCCTTCATTACCATCCAATTTGTACAACAGCATATAATATGTGTGTGTATGTGATCGCAGAGTGAAAATAAATAAATACATATCGTCCAATTCCAAGTTCATTTTACTGGTGGCTGAATACACTTGTTGTACTGTGTCTTTTGCAGGAAATGCTTTTGAAGATCTGTTGTGCTATGCTAATGTATGTCAAAAGCAAATTACTGAACGGTGATTTCGTTGACAACTTAAAGCTTTTACAACATTTCCCGGAACTAGATGTTGAGCACCTTCTCCAGGTAGCACAGGATATGACTTTGGGCACATAGTTCCAGTCAGCCGGGTAACTCATCCAACTAAACAAGGCCATTGCTACAACAATTGCTCAAACACGGGAAAAAATGGGAACTTCATACACATGCCATTCTCTTAGCTTCTTTGTATGAAATCAGAAATTAAGTTCATGTTATCCTCTTTTCTTTTCGCTCTTTGATCCTTATGTGGAATTTATTTAAGTTCTTTCCTGAATTTTTAGGTTTTGTATTAAAGTGTAAATTTATCTTGTTCTCTTCACGTGTTAAGCTTTGCTCAAAAAGCTTGTACTTCCTTCCAAAAAAGGTCATTGCTACAACAATTAAGCTTCCTCTTAAAAGCAGTGTTGTTCAAGCAGAATATTTCTCGCTACATTCAAAATGATAATGTTCATTTGCTTCAATTTGAAAAGATCCATGGACAAATCAGGCAGAAATACCCGGGGAAGTCATTTACTTGGTAGGAATCCATATTCATCATACAGATCAAGGCCAAATGAGTAGATACACCAATCATAGCTATTTTTTCAGTTTTCAACTCGCCCCGCCCAGCCCCATTGCCATCCCTGCCTAAATCACCATCCAGTTTGGGGCGAAAAAATGCAGCAATGGAGATCCTCGCCTTGTCCTTATTGACTATTGCTTGATGTGCAGTGCCTTTATAAATTCCATTTGTCACAATCTGCAAACCAACTATACCACCATCAACATAAACCAATGAGAGACCAAAAAAAGACGATAAGTTTAATTTCACACCTCTAAAATGCCTCAAATGTTGACAATAAAGGCATCAGGAAGATATTGTAGGACCCCTGAAAATTTCGAAGTACTTAAGCGCTATTAAGAAAGTTGATGTGCGCTAATTATATTATTTTGTGTGCAGACTAAGACTATTAATATGATGGATAGTAATTGGATATAATAATAAGTTTACGAGGCATATTATAAGTGGTGTGGGATCTAAGGATAGCTCTAAGTCCAAGTCAATTTGGAAACATGATAGACTAAAGTTCCAAATGAGTATGCACGAGACAAAATTTTGGACCAGATTATCTATGTATGTATGTATGTATGTATGTATGTATATATATATATATATATATTTATGTGATGAAAATTCTATCATATAAAAGATCTTCAACTCTAGGTCTTAACACTTCAAACCGTTTGTCATTTGGACATTCCTACAAGAAGTTATGACTAAATTACCAAAAGCTGGCAGAGGAGTCTGTGGATGAGAAGCATACGTTGCCACGTCCGAAAGAAAGACTGGCAGTATAGTGCTGCCATAGCATCCAGGTCCGCATCCGAGCTTCGAAGAGGAGTGAACTGGGGATCTGAAGCATCCGAAATCGTGTCCGAAACCCAAAAAACTGGGCCTATAAATACAAGGTCGGGGGAGGAGAGTATTTTGAGTATTTAGGGGTTAGGGTTCTTGAGGTGAAGGGACGATTTTGAGCTCAAATTAAGTCCAATCAACTAAGGTAAGTTGTTATTGATGTTTTGGGCTGATTTTTACTCAATATACATGATTTCTAACATCATTCTTGCATCCAAATGCTAGATTTCATCGTCAAATCCTCAAGAACACTAAAATCACCAATTTCAATGCTTCAAACTCGTTTATTATGAGTAGTTAGAAGTATTTGTTACAAGTTTTACTGGTTGAAAGATTGGATTATCAAAATCTAATTCATGACATGAATAGTACTTTTGAGAAAATAAGAGAGAAGATGAATGATAATCATGGCGATGAAATTTATGAATACAATGAACCTATGGAATTATTTGTTAGCAAAAATGGAAGTGATCAACTAAGTAATCATCCGAATTGTATATTTTGCAAGTGTTGATTATGGAAGATGATGAATAGTAACTTGGTGGCAATGGAAATTGATCTAGTATCATTAATGACTTCGAATGGGTATTAAAACATAAGAATGAAGTTGAATGATCTAGCATGTAAGACTTTTTGGCGATTTTAGTTGTTGGAGGCTTGTAGCCAACTTATGAGCTATATATGGATGTTGATCAATATCTTAGGTCATATTTTGATGTAGTTAGGATATCTAATTGTAGATATCGACTTGTTGGTGATGTTGAGTATTTTAATCAACATTAGAATGATGGAGGAAGATTCAAAGCTTGTGAATGTTAGTTGGTTAAAACTTACTCTTCTTGAGAGACTTTCTCTAAAAGCATATTTCGAGTTAATGCTTAAGCTGTTTGCAAATGTGCTTTCGTGCTTGTGGGGACAAACAAGTACGGATGTCTCTGTGTATTAAAGTAATATTGCATATGTTGTATTATAAAATTTTATTTTATATCTTGTTGGCAAAATGACACTCAAGGTAAATGTTATAAGTTTTTATCAAAACTTACATATTGACAAGAGTATACATTTTGAGGCTAAAGATAAGTTTTCATGGAAAGTATTTCTTTTGGAAATTGATGAATAAAATAGCACTTGTGGTAATCTTTTAAAGAAAGATATTAAATTGCTAAAGGCTTTAGCATGTAAAAGGTTATTTATTTAAATTTTGTTCAAATAAATTAAATTTTCGTAAATGCTATGATTTGATAAAAATAGATCCTTTGAGGATACTATGCTATGAATCTATTATTGAAGTATCAAATGTTTTGGAGTTACTAGTGTTCACCGAGATTGGCTTCGGATATATCGTGTTCGTTATCATGAAACTACACGTGCCGCTAAAGGCGTAGATAGCCACTTTGTGGTATAGACTACGACAGAGTGCTCTCCCTCTAGAGGGTACTATTTTGTGATATTATTAGCATGACTGTGTGGATTCGTACGACACTACGATGAGACGACCTGAGCAAATAGGGTATATATATGATACTTGCCGCTAAGTACATAACCTAGTTGACCTTCTTATGTCGGTGATGGTATATTACTCCTAGTGAAAGGTAAGGATGATTTTTGCATGTTTAGGCCTAAGGAGCCGAAAGTGATTTCAATGACTTAAAACAAATGGAATGATTTGTATGATTTTATCCAAAATCATGGATTGATGTAAATATTTTAAAAGTTTGTGGTTTATATTTTACTTGTCTTTCATTTAAAATGACAAGGATCATAAATTGATAAAACTTCTTATCATTTTATATCAAATATTGATGCATTATTTTTTTATAAAGTTTGTCCTAAGAACTTAAGTTAGAGATAGTCTATGATACTTATTGAGTAAAGTTGTGGTGTACTCAGCCCTTAGGGCCCCCTCCAGGGTCCCGCTTACTTTACATGTTTCAGGATGAGCTATGATATGTGGCATCCTATCAGGGCTAGGATGACTCTCTTCCTGAGCTATATGGTGAGGCACCACTCCTATTTCGTGGTAGCTATCATGTTGTTTTCTTAATTTAAGCTAGTCGAGTATTAACCCAAGTATTTAATTCTATTCTTTGGTAAAGAGGCTCCATAGATAGTTATGAAAGGTTGTAATAACGGGGTTGTACACGACATACATGAAAGTATATTTATTTTACTTAGTCTCATTGTTATTATCATGAAAGACGTGATGTGTGATTTTGAATTGGAAAATATTTTATCATTTAGCTTGAAAATGTATATGATTTTCAAGGAGCTTTCGCAGTTAAATTGATTTTCATGCATATGATTTGGATGCATCATATGGTTTGGTTCGCTGGGTCGGGTAGTGTGTCAGGTGCCGGTCACGTGGTTTTGGGGGGACAAATATGAAACAGGAAGCCAAGCTCCGTGTTTCTTGATTTGAAGACCTTCAGTTTCATTAACTTGAAGGAGTATGGAGACCAATAGAACCAGTATGAGGACATAAGCCCATGACAAGCTCTGGTTGAGGACAAGGAGGATAGTAATTTATTCTCATCATTTGCAGCCCTTTTTCAAACAGTACATCCATATCTTCTGCTCACATGGCCATTTTGTACATGATTTTCATGGCAAGTTCCTTGAGTTCTGCTGAGTATTGTTCCGATGCTTCCCTTTGTGGTTCGATAGTATAAATAAGAATTATTAAAGATGGGGTAATTTCAACTTTATTGCACCAAAGTCAATCAATTTTAGTTTTGTAATGAAAAGGTCACTCAACTAATTGGCTATGTACATGGATGCATATGCATGTTTGAGATACGAATTTCTTGCCTTTACTTTCTTATTTACATATTTATTTTGCATTGCTCATGTTTCTGAAGTTTGTTGTAATGTTTCCACTAACGCTAGCACCAGGGTATTGGGGTGCGGTCCTTCCCCGCATCCTGCATGGATGTGGAATGCTTCGTACACGAGACTACTCATGCTTCCAAAGTTTACATGTTCCAATCTAACCTTAAATCGGGTACAGGGCAGGCATATCCCTTACTCTATTCCAAATTTCTTATGAACACAAGCAGGTCGGTGGCTCCTCAAAATCAGTTTGGTTCTTCATAAATGCACTTGTATTCGCCTAAAT
Organism: Nicotiana glauca; assembly: GCA_026770625.1. Taxonomy (NCBI): domain Eukaryota; kingdom Viridiplantae; phylum Streptophyta; class Magnoliopsida; order Solanales; family Solanaceae; genus Nicotiana; species Nicotiana glauca. The sequence continues at coordinate 13,910 of MU664836.1, forward strand.
TCATGATTCATTGGCAAGAATCTACGGTGGCAGTCGAACCATGTATTTTTCCTCCATGTTTCAAAGTAAATGCTTTAGTGTCTTCCATACAACAAGGGCAAGCTAACTTTCCAGCAATCGACCATCCGGACAACATTCCATAAGCAGAAAAATCATTTATAGTCCACATCAAAGCAGCATGAAATCTGAAGTTTTGTTGATATATCATATGTTTCCACACCTTGATGCCATAATAATTGTAACTCATCAATCAAAGGCTGCAAGTATACATCAATCAAACTTTTCGGATTGTGTGGACCTGGAACAATACAAGTTAGGAACAAATATGGACTTGTCATGCACAACTCTGGCAGAAGATTTTATGGAGTAACAAACACCGGCCAACATGAATATGGTGCAGCAGAGACAGCAAATGGAGTAAATCCATCTGTGCATAATCCCAACCTAATGTTTCTTGGTTTACTAGAAAATTCGGGGAACACCCTATCATATAAGAGGTAAGTAATGCATTGCTTTAACTGGAACTTTCTTTTTTGTATTGGGATTTGTGACTTCCTTAAAACGAGGCTGATTACAAAATTTACAGTCCTCTAGAGATGCGTCATCCTTATAGAATAACATGCAACCTTTCTCACAGCAATCAATTCTCTCTCATGAAAGACCCAACTTAGAAACCAATTTTTTAGCAGTGTAGAAATCTTTTGATAAGTCAATGTTACTCGGGTTAAGTTCATTCATAAGCCCAATAATAGAATCCATGCCCGCTTGGGAAATAGAACTATCCGATTTAATACTTAGCAATTTGACCGCAACAGACCACTTGGAATGCACTGAACCTTCATATAATGGACGACTAGCTTCAAGTAACTGTTCATAGAAACGCTTAGCCTCATCATTTAGTTCGGATTGAACCCCAGGAAACGTCCCAAAAGCATCCTTCATCATTTCATTGTATCGAGAATTTTCAACATTATGCTCCGAAATAGGACTACCCTCACCACCAAAAGAATTATGAAAGTTAGCATCACCTAAACTAGGATGATTCTCCTCTTGAGCAGTCCATATATAATAATTTTCTATAAACCCTTTCATGTAGAGATGGACTTTAACTTCGTCTGATTTCAATAACTTAACACATTTACATTTCACACAAGGACACCTAATCCTTCCTCCAATAAGAAAATCATCAAGTGTTTGAGCCTTAGCAATAAATTCAGCAACCCCTTCAATAAATTCAACCCTCAACATCGCACGATTAGGATGATTTCTATTATACATCCATCTACGATGTACAAATTCCATCTACACAAATAAAAATCTATAAATAAAATATTTAAAATATTTTGATTTATTTAAACTGGTTTACTACATCTTCTACATCTATTTTGAGTTTGTTTTCTTTATAAATCAAAATGTAGGACTCTCTAAACAAAGAAACCTATTAACATTCTCACCATATACATGTCGCTGAACATCTAAGCTATGCATCTGTATGTCTAATATCAAACTGCTACTAATGTTTTCTAGTGTATTGACATGTGCTATGTTAGAACATCAAAGTTATATGATGAAGATTACACACAGATAAACGAAGATAAATCAGAAGGAATATTGTTAATAACTTGTAGGCAGATATATAGTTGTTTTGCTGGAATGTTGACTATAGCACTCAAAAATCTTATTGTTGACTAGTTGTATAGTACATCTCAAATAACAAATAATTGAAACAAATTTCAAAATGTTAGGATCCAATTTCTCTTCATAGGTCCCACTTCCCAGTTTTCTAGCATTTGCCTAAGTAAAAAAAAGTTGGCCACCAAGTTTGAACATTTAATTTTCTATCCTGTCAGATCAACAAATATTTCCACCAAAGAAAGTGATAAATTTTTGGTTTTCTACTTTAACATATAGTGATATAAGAATTAATACTTACACTTTTTGCACACACAAGCTGATTACTGTTTTGAAATTTCTAATGCCGAACCAAAGTTCAGCAGGAACCAAACAAAATTAACAATGAAAGGAACAACTTAGTAAACCAAAAAGATGTTAGCTACTGCAAAGTAATGATGTGAAGTTAACATATATGTGCAACATACTTCCTTTTTCCGCACAGACCAATATCACGAACACCATAAATACGACCTACTAAGACTAAGGAATAGAAGATTATTGCATACATAAATTAAGGATAATTCATTAAGCTCCAATTAGAAAATCAGCTAAAGGAATTGCAGGTAGGAAATACGAACCAAAAGCCCTATCTGACAGGAATTCAGACAACAATCAACGAGATTTAAAATTCCAGAAGAGGCTTTATGCCTTTTACAGTATAAATAAAATGTATGCAGTGGAGGGTTTGGATGGGGAAAACTTACCTGGCAGTGGAGGATCTTGTTTGACTTGCAGCGGCGCCGGCGAGCTGTTCGTTGATGGAAGCGGCGGTGAGGAGAAGTTTAGGCAAGAGAGAAAAGAGAGAAGGAAGTAAAGAGGAACAGGAAAAGAAAGGAAGTTGTTGAGGGTTTTTTAAAACACTCTCCCACCGATTCGGTCGATAATTTGGTCAAAAATAGTCACCCTCGTTTTACTAAACATTTACGACCAAATTCGTCACTATGTTTTATTTATTTATTTATTTTAATTATTTTCGACCGAATTAGTCGCTAAAAATGGCGCGAAATTTTCTGCCAAAATTTACGACGGACATAGCCGCAATATTAGTCGTAAGTATTACTAAAAATTAAAAAATATATTTTTATGAATATTCCGATCGATTCCGTTGGAGATTTTCGACTACTATTTTCCGTCGCAAATTTCGGTCGGAAATTAGCCGTTTTTTAGTAGTGTATAGTTCGATAGTTGAGCATGACTATGAGTTATAAAGAGTATGGTTTTGTGTAATATTAATGTGCATAGTTCGAAAAATGCTTGGATTTCTGACTTCACTTTATCCACCAATGATGCACTCACTCCGTGATTCACCAACTGCAACTATATGTAAATGATCTTTTATATATAAATTATAGTTTATTCTTTTCTTTCTGATTTGTTCTAGTTCTCCATTTGCATTGATGTTTTGGTAAATCAGTATATAAGAATCGTGGGACACGAAATAGTTCTTACCATCAAGTTTTATTTTTATATAAAAGTAGAAGCTGGCAACCCAAATAAATGGATATAATAATTGGTGGGACAAGAAAAGGCTACCTATATAGGATGAGAAATATTTGTACAAATCCAAGAAAAGATTATTAAAAGATCGGAAAAGGTCCAAATACCCCCGTCAACTTTACGATAAGGTCTATATATAACTCTTGTTAAAAGTTTGGCCCATATCCAACCTTGCCGTTACACTATTGGCCCGGATACCCCCTGGACTTTAAACGGAGCCAAATACTCCCCTGGACTTTACGATAATGTCTATATATAACCTTCGTTTTTTTAACAAAATATTTTTTTTTTGTAAAAATATATTTATAAAAACTGAAAATATTTTGAAAATAATTTCTTCAGTTCTTAAAAAACGAAAATATTTTGTTAAAAAATAATTTTTTTTTCTATTTTTACAACAAAAAAAAACAGTTTTTACAAATTTATTTTTCCAATTTTTCCAGTATTTACAAAAAAAAATTGAAAAATGAAGAAAAAAAATATTTTTCAAAAGTGAAAATAATTTGTTGAAAATATTTTATTCAGTTTTTAACAAAACGAAAATATTTTGTTAAAAATTAAAAATGTTCTAATTCCTCTGTTTTTACATTTTTTTTTTCAGTTTTTACAAAAAAAATATTTTGTTAAAAAAACGATTTTCGCAATTTTTTTAAAGTTTCACAAAAAGAAATTTCTTTTTCTTTTGGAAATGTTCTAATTTCTTTTTGTAAAACTTTAAAAAAATTGCAAAAATCGTTTTTTTAACAAAATATTTTTTTTGTAAAAACTGAAAAAAATGTAAAAACAGAGGAATTAGAACATTTTCAGTTTTTAAAAAAAAATTTCGTTTTTAAAAAATGAATAAAATATTTTCAACAAATTATTTTCGCTATAGAAAAATGTTTTTTTCTTCATTCTTTAGTTTTTTTAAAGATTTTTTTTTTGTAAAAACTGAAAAAATAAATTTGTAAAAACTGTTTTTTTGTTGTTGTAAAAACAAGAAAAAAAAATCGTTTTTTAATAAAATATTTTCGTTTTTTAAGAACTGAAGAAATTATTTTCAACAAATAATTTTCAGTTTTTACAAAAAAAAAATATTTTGTTAAAAAAACAAGGGTTATATATAGACCTTATCGTAAAGTTTGGGGGGGGGGGTATTTGGACCTTTTCCGTTAAAAGATTGTTGAATTTTGTTGTTATAGATACAGTGGAGTATATTATATTCTTTTGGGTGGTGGTTGTTGATTTACAGTATTCCTATAACTAACCTAAAATGAACAGTAGTTGATCAGTGAAATATAGGGACCTGGAAAAATCCCGAGTCTTTAATTTGCAAGAAAAATGAAGCCTCTCAAGCTCTGAATTATCATGATGATCATTATTTCCAATTGCCACCACTCTTTCCATGTCAATAACTGGAACTTGAGGCAATATGAAAGAGGATGAAGGATTGAATATAATGCGGCTAGTTGTTGCTTTGCCAGCTCTTGAACATATATAGGGAACTTTCAAAGAGCCCCCTAGCTTTCTCGAGCGATGAGTTTTAAATCCAGCTTCCTCTAAGAGAACTTGTTTTAGATAGCAAACATATAAAGATATAAAACAGGGGGGGTCCTATAATACATGGGTACTTTTATTTGTTCCGTTTAAGGACATGCAATGGAATATCATGCGACTTTGTGCAATCACATTACAACAGCAAACAGTGGAACTCCAAATTACAACAGCAAAAGCAACTTATAAGAACATTTCATGTGATAGATACACTAACCAACTAGAGTCTCAAATACTACCTACGACTCGTCATCCCCGTCTCTACCTTATAGAAATCAACATACGATTTTCCATCAAGTTTTCGCGAAAAAAAATCCTGTAAATATTTTTCCACGGGAACTCTTCGGAAAATTGCTGGATTATTTGGTCCAATAAGACTGTGTGCAGGTCCCAATTCAGAGTCAAAGTTGGTGTTATAGAATGTTGCAACAGATAGCCTCGCTTCGTTTGAATTTACAACTGCTCTGTGCTCAATGCTCCTATAAACACCATTGCTCACTATCTGCCAAGTCAATTAAAACATTAACAGCATTGAAATTTTTATGAGTATCCTATTAGAAAATGAGCTATTTCTTTACAAAAATAGGATTATGTAAGTTCTCACTTGCAAGTGAATGGATGAGCAATAGTTTTTTCATTTTATCCACATGTCTTGAGTTAATTATAAGTCATATATTCTCCAATTTATTCTAATCAAGCAAGTTTTAACCTAATTAGCCATATAATTTAGCAAACTAAATCACATGAAAACGTTAAGACTGTCCATTCAGTGGTATATGGAGCGTGTATACTATGAGTTCAATCGAACCCAGTATCTTTTACATGGAACATAAATTTACAATGAAGAAGCACTAAAATTCCTAACAAATCTTAAATTCTGGACTCATAATTTCAAAAGTAAATAATAAGTTCAATGTTAAAAACCTTAAGATTGAATCGATCAAGTTTAAATCCAGGGTCCACCTTCCTCAAAGGATCTTCTTTCTTTTTAAAAAGGAAGGGTGAATACTTTGGATTATCTATAATTTTATTAACTCTGCAAAGTCTGAATCAAATCCTTTCAAGAAATTTTGGAAATGATAATAATTGAAACAAGATGAAACGGTCAATAAAACAAAGACTCAACCTATAGCTTGCGCACCAAAACTGCAATTTTCACTACGTTACCAGCCTTTGAGAAATCAGTTACTCAACAAGGAAGTTATAACTTACCTCCATCATATCGCCAATATTCACAATCAAAGCATTTGGGAGTGGTTTTACAGGCACCCAAATGCCGTCTTTTCGCACTTGGAGACCTTCAGTTTCATTTAGTTGAATAAGGATGGTGAGGCCATCAGCATCAGAGTGAGGGCTGAGGCCAACGGTCTTGTCTGGCTCAGGGCAAGGAGGATAATAATTCATCCTTATTGACTGCATACCATCACTGAATAGATCTCTCATTTCCTTTTCATCCATCCTTAAAGCCTTTGCCAATTGACATAGGATGCTTATTGCTAGGCTCTTCACTTCTTTGCAGTATGCTTCCATGCTGTGCCTGCATTTCAAAAGTATCCAATCATATCATACAAACATTAAGAGATGAGGAGACTAAAGATCAAGGCTTAAGTTAGAAAACAAGTTCCAACAGAAAAAGTAGTTACAAGTCTGGTTAATCTCAAGTCCGCATTATTATGCCACAAGAATATTATGGCTCAAGGTACATATTGTGAAATAGAACAGGAATAAGCTCCATAGCAGGAGGAGGAATTGTGGCTCTGACCGCGTGCCTGTTGAAGATTGAGTTGGCGACTCAGAGGCAGTGGCTTGTTTAAGGAAACCTACTGGAGCCGTAGCAAAAACAAGTCTTCATAGGGCAATTGTCACTGCTTATGGACTCAAACCTAGGTGATCTATCCATGACCAAAATGAAGCTTGGGTGAAATTAAGTGGGTCCTTCTCATTTTCTGGTTATAAATTATTGATGCTAAGATCTTACCGATTTTCTTGTAGGTCTCCGAGGAAAAGTGAAGAATTAATTAATTTGTTTCATTAATCATGGAAGACAAGATCTTATTTATTTCAGGTGAAAAATATTTTGAGCTCATTGATTCCGGTGAGGGGTGGTTTGTTCTCGTTGAAAGGGGTAAAAGATTCTCATGCAAAATAAACATAGATGAGGAAAATCTCCGGGGAGTGTGCGACGCACTGAGGCAAGCATATAAGAGGGAAGGGAATTATTATAGACGTTGGGGGTGGAAATCACAAGCTTACTATTACAGAACTTTTATCAACTTCAACTGCTATGGTCAATTTATTCTATCGAAACATGGCTAGGGGACAGGAAGAAAGCAGTAATTTTTTTTTTGGGGGTGGAAATCACAAGCTTACTATTGCAGAACTTTTGTCAACTTCAACTGCTATATATGGACGATTTATTCGTATTGAAACATGGTTGTGGGATAGGAAGAAAGCAGTAATTATTCCGAAAATTGATTACCACTTGGGTTGGGGAGATATAGCTGACAAAATTTTACACTTTTTGGGAAAACAAGCTTCAACAAGATCCAGGTATGCTTATACACATAGGACAAAGTCTAATGTTGACACTGCAAAGAATTTCCAATGCCCGGAGATGTCAAAAATTCCAGCAAGGGGGGTTGACGAGGTGTCTTCAGTTAAGCAAGGTGCAGCCGGCGAAAGCTTTCATTTCCTCCCAAGATATTTGGTTGGCACTTTTAACGACCCTTTCAACTACAGCCCTAACTATGAGGTGATCCAAAAATGGTTTTTGAATAGGTGGAAAGTTAGTGTTGGTCTGAAAGTCACCCTTATGTCCCACAACCAATTTCTTATTGAAATTCCATAGAGGCAGGAAGCAGTAAGAGTTCATGCTGGAGACTGGTTCTGGAATGGCCGTCATCTTTCATTGAAGTGGTGGTCTCCGGTGACTGACACTGATTTTGCCTCCCAGAGATCTGAACAGAAATGGATCAAGGCTTTTGGGATCCCTATTAACAGCTTGTTTGGACGGTTGTTCCTTGTTGTATCGTATTGTATTGTTATCCCAAAACAATGATTGTTGTGATTGTTTCATTAAAATTGGTTGTATTGTATTGTTAAATTCATTGTTCCGGAACAATGAAAAGTCCCCTTTTTTTAAACAACCAATTTGGTGTGGTGAGATCGTTTCCTATTTTTCTTTCTAATTATGCCCTAACTTATTATTCCACAATTCTATTTTACCCTTTACCTTTTTTTCTATTTTAATTCCAAATCTCCAACTTCTAACCTACTTTGTTTTTTTCCAGTACTTCTGTCGCTAACGTTAAAGGTGTTTTGCCGCCTTCTATTTTACTTTTTCTCCTAATTTACTTTTAACTCAATTCTAATTAGTTGTGCTCCTTTGTTTTGCCTTCTTCTGTTCTGCTTTCTTAAGGTGTTTTGCCTTCTTCTGTTTTATTTTAAAAAAAATATTTTATGCATAATTTTTGATAAATTTAATATTTAAATAATTGAGGGTATTTTAGTAAACTTATCAGTTACAGTACAGTACGATACAGTCAAACCAAACAACAAAATATTATTTAACAATGAAAAGCAATACAATCTATTCAAATATTGTATTCATAAAACGATACGGTACAATACGATACAGTACAATACAGTACATTATAAAACGACGGGGAACATTGATCCAAACAGACTGTCATGCATGGAAACTTGAGACATTCAGAACCATTGGTGACATTTGTGGCGGCTTCATTGGCATTGATTTGGATACGAAGTACCGGAACCATTTTATTTGGCCAAGAATCTGTGTTAGCAACTGCAACAAAATATGCCAGAGAAGATAACACTTGACCTAGAGAACTGGAGTTACGAAATCTCAATTCTGAAGGACGTTGTTGCGCCACCAAAGCTAGTTAGAGTAGCGGGAGCTGCAACAGGGATTGGGTCATCACCGGTGATGAGTTTAGGGAAAGCTGATGAGGGTTATGTGAATTCGGCGATGAGTTTAAGGAAAGCCGGTGAGGGCTACTTGAATTCGGGGCACGTGGAGGGACAATTGTCCAACAACTTTAATTCAAGAAATTTTTATATTTTTATGCCCTATAGTAAACTATATTACCCTTCATGCTTAACTTTTAATATAATTACCTTTTATATACCTAATTACCATTTATGTACGTTTTAGGGGTTTTAATGATATTAATTAGTCTCCTAATTTAACTCTACCGTATATTCCCACTCCCCCAAGTTTCTCTCTCCAAATTTCACCCCCTTACCCACGTATCAAACCCCACCCCACGATTTCCTCTTCAATCACCCACTATTCCCTCTTCTAAAACCAGCGAAAATCTGTAACCCCTCCACCATTGACAACTATTAAAAAGTTTTGAAGCTATGGATTCGCATTTGAGTTTTCAAAAGAGATTGTTTGTTTGGATTGGATGTTGTTGCAAAGAATTGAGAATTCTCTCTACGTCTCTCCCTATTTCTCAATCATGGAAAATTAGTGAAACATTGGGGTTTTGAAGAAAAATCTAGAAATTTATATTTTTGGATTTGACCATGAAATTGGACATGGAACTTGGAATAAATTATATATTTGAGTTCGTGCTGTTATGGGTAAAGTTTCTCATCAAAAAAATTCGGAATCCGGGCACGTGGGCCCGAGGATGATTTTATCGACTTTTCAAGCGGAGTTGGATATTGTTGTAAATAGGATTATAATGGGTATTTGAGCATATATTAATGGGTTTGCATAATTATTGACTAGTGTTGGAGCGTTGGGCATCAATTTAAGCCGCCGGAGGGGCTTGGGAGCCGGTTGTGGAACTTCGGAGCGAGATAAGTCTCCTTTCTAACCTTGTAAGAGGGAATTATCCCCATAGGTGAAATAATTAAATATGTACTTCTATTTGTGGGGGCTACGTACGTACGAGGTGGCGAGGGTATGTGTGTAGCTACTATTATGCTTAAGTCCGTGTAGTCTAGGACCCGAAAGCATGTTATACTTGAAATATTTGTAACCTTATTGACGATTTAAATTGCGTGAACCATATCGAATAGGTAAATGAATTTCTAAATAAATTAAACAACATTTTCTTGACCGTTAAAGAGAAGTTGTCATTTTTTTGGGTAATTGTTTCCCTGATGAATTCTTGATTGACTGTTTGATGTGTTTATTTATATTTGACTGCGTCGAATGTATGATTTGTGAGCGGGGAAATAGATGCATCTATGGTTCACGCCATTCGATCCTCTGGCAGTGCACAATTTAAATATTATGTTGGATCGGATCGTACGACCTCGGCAGGATTTGCGCATGCTTGTATTGCTTGCATTGAAATTATAAATAATGATATTACTTCCCTGGTCTGAGATAAACTGATAATTGAGGAAATATGAACTTGGAAATCTCTTATTATCAAAAGGATTGTTTACTTGCTACATGATTCCCTTGAGTTTACTCTTGTGTTTAATCAATCCACGACTGATTTTATTATTCGACTACTATTAAGTGTCGAAGTCGGCCTCTCGTTCCTTCTCCTTTGAGGTTAAACTGGATATGCGCTTTTTTCGTACGCATACTACACTTGCTGTGCATTTTTATTACACAGGCATATGTATGTCTAGTAGCCTCGTTGGCGTAGCGGCATGATTGATACGGAGACTTAGGTGAGTTGCATCTCTCGAGACGACCCGCAGCCAATAGAGTCTCATTCAGAGTATTGTACTCTTTTTTCTGTCCAATTTATATTCCAGATAGTTATTGTATTACATTTTATTTCCTAGAAATTGCTCATGCACTTGTGACACCGGGTTCTGGGATGACTATGTGATTATTCAGTATTTAAATTTGTTAAAAGACACGATTATTTTCTCGGTTAAATTCATTATTTATTGTTTAGTGTAAGGAAAAGAAATAATTTCAAATACTAAAATGAGAAATTTATTTAACTTCTTGGTGTTGGCTTTGCTTGACAAGTGGTGTCCGGCGCCATCACGACCCTTAATGGATTTTGGATCATGACAACATCTTCTTGATGCCTTTTAATACAACAACTTATTTCATCAAAAAAAGAACAATGTGATTGTTTTAGGGACAACACTTAACACTCTTCGCCAGAAAATGATACCATGTATATAGATTAGTATTACTCCTACTTTTTTTTCATATTAAATCGTGAACACACTTTACAAAATTCCTAATTTTGTCACTAGTTACCACAGCGAGAGAAAGAGATGGTGAGGAGAAAGGTACCTGAGCTTGGGAGGCAACTTTTCGAACAAGTCCAGTTTCCGCATATGAGGAGGAAGAGTAGTTATGCCAAACATATCACTCCAATCGAGCTCCTGCTCCTCCGATAGAACAAATAAATGCCCGAAACCTTCATAGCTGTCTCCCTGTTGCCATAGCTTCTTCTTTTCTTCCATTGGAAGTTTGAACAATTCTGTAACCTCTCTCTTGAACTCCTCCACTACTGAAGGTGTCACTCCATGGTTTATAACCTAAAACATTCAAACATATGAGCTAGAAAATTTTGCTTCAGACATTTTCACAATTACAAAGCTTAGCTCTAACAGAAAGTGAGAAAGAGAGAGAAGGAAAGGGACATGGAATCTTATGCAATTTTAACTCCATTACTGTGATATTAGGCTTAATCCTTGAGAAGTTAAATCTATGTCCCATTTTTGGAGGAAAAGGAAAACTTTAAAATAAGTATTACGGTCCAAGCTTTAGCATGTCTTAGATTGTTTTATATGAGCTAAATAGATGAAATTTAATTTATTAAGAATCTTAAAAACAAAATGGAAAAGAACTACGAAATGCAAGAAAATTAATTAGCTTGACATCAAGATAGTTCTTATATTTGTCATAACATTGTCAAATATTTTAGACCTGTGTCATGTAATTAGTGAAACAACAAAAATTTCGAAACCAGCTACGATACTAAAAATATCGTACTAAAATTTTGATTTTAAAAGCTAATTGAATTAGATTTGTTGTTACAAATTTGTAGTGTTGAATATATTGGAAGGCTTTAAGATTAAAAAATACCACATAGAAAAGGTTATATCAGTTTCGCGGGTTGAGAAAAGAAGGGTTCGGGTTTAGGAACTTTGGAAGAAAACTCCACATGAATATGTCAACAAACACATAAGCCCCATTGTTGGCAAGCTGGAATAATTAAACAAATTATGAATGAAAATTAAACCTGGAGGAAGCCCCATTGTTGGCAAGCTGAGTGGAGCTTTTGAAGTTCAGAATCCATGGAATCACCAGACATCAACTCTTTAAGATCGACTACAGGGACAGAAGGAACCGCCGCTCCGGCAAACATAGCCGGAGATTCCTGTTCTGGACGGACATACCTGGTCGGAATATTGGTAAGGTGCTGTTTGGCAAGTTCTTGAACACTTGGAACTAACAAATTTCCAAATTTCAATTTTGCCGGCGTTGACTCCATGGGCTTAGTCAAACCTGTTCAGTTCTATGTATGGAGGGAACTTGATTATATAGAATGTTTCAATGAACACAAACAAACAAAACAAGACTTATAGAATCCTTTTACCTATAGATTCCATTTAGCTTTCTTTGTCAATTACCCAATTCCAATGACATTTATTCATACTCTTTTTTTGTTTTTGTTGTTTTACAATATGATGAGAAATGGAGGTCACTCACATACGTGTTCCAAAGTGAAAAAAGAAAAACAATTTTTATAGTTTTCAAAAATTTCCTAGGAATTGTCCACAACCACGTGCCATCTTCACAATTAGGGCATTCGAATTTCACTTAGGGGTGTTTTGGTAGGATGCATTAGGTAAAATAATGCATGCATTAGTTTTGTGTATTAGTAATACTTTGTTTGGTACACTTTTTGAAAATACGCATTAGTTATGCAACTATTAGTTATACACCCTATTTGGTATTATTCTATGCATAACTAATGCATAAGAAACCATGGCATTAACAATGCAATAGATTTTAATGCATGCATTAACTTAGTTAAAGACAAAATTGTACTTCAAAATTTATGCTTGATTAAAATATGTTATTATATCACAAGTAAAATAAAAATAATTTATGCTTGAAATAATCCAAAAAGTGATAAATAAAATTATATCCCTGGTAAATAAACAAATAAATACTTAGCATATTTTTTTTAATAAATAAATTAAGTTCTACACTACAATATATGTAGAAAAATTAAATAATTTTTTAAAACTTTTTTTATATAAAAACATTCATCAACATATATTTTTTTTTTAAAAAAAGATCATACTATATTATAAGTATGAAGACCTTAAGTCAAAGTTAAAAGACTAAAATAACCATATAAAGTTGAATAACCATTTTAACCTTCAATTAAGCACTACTCCTCATATAATACTAATGTACAAGACCGTCAAAATACTTAATAATAAATATGTCACTATCAAGAGTCATAAAGATAGTGGAATTAGCCCCTACAACTACCTAACATTATTAGACGTTTTATCTTATTACGTGAATTAGAACAACATGTTAAGTGAATTAAATTATTGTGCAAATGAACAGAAACTGGTATAATTATCTTATTAGGTTCTTAGAGTTATTGTAAGTCACTTTAGATACATATCCACAATCTTAGTATTCATATTAAAAATCATCTGGAATGACCATTTTGGCCGCCGCTCAACACTATTGCAATTAGGGGTGTACAAGCCAAACCATCAAGCCAAACCGAACCGACGAACCAAGTCAAACCGAAGAAAAAAACCGACTTGTGGTTTGGTTTGGTTGGTTTGGCGTTGGAAAATAAAAAACCGATCGCTCTTGGTTTGGTTTGGCATTAACAAAAAATAAGTCAAACCGAATCTAAACCAAACCGACGTTATATATAAATAAATTTTAGAAATTTTATACATAAAAAATAATCATTAAAATCTAATTTGTAAGTATTTTTTAAACTATTTTATAGTTTTCAATGTCTTGAGATATTATTTATTTGTGGGCTTGTAAATTCACTATCCACTAAGTAGATTTTATCTACATAACCTAAATATCAAGCCCAAACTAAAATCCAACAAGACAATAAACAATAAAATAGATTATTCCATATCTTACCTATGTTCCAATTCCAAAATCAAAGAAACCCAAATATTTGAAACCATTCCACCACATCACACGAGCTTCCTTCTTGTCATTTTGCTCACATAATTAGTGATTATTTTAGTGTTGAGGTTTATCAAGTTTACAGTGCTTTGCTTTGTCGCATGTTTGTTGTCATTTTCTATTATGGAAGGTCTTGGAATTATGATTTATACGAATAATTGGTATTCCTCATATATTATTAAGAAAAATAGTAATCATGCAGATAATTGGTGATTATTTGATATCTTTTTCAAGAATAATATAACTAAAAAGGAAAATCGAAAAAAAAAATCGAAAAAAACCGAAAAACCGAAAAAACCGAAAAAACCGACTAAAACCGAAACCGAAAAAACCGAATTTATGTTGGTTTGATTTGATTTTTGAATTTAGTAAACCGACATAATTGGTTTGATTTTGGTTTAATAAAAAACCGAACCAAACCGCCTCATGTACACCCCTAATTGCAATAACACTTTTTAGACAGAAATGTAAATATACGTACATTCTAATAAAGATAACAAAAAGAGGAAAAAATGTTAAAAATAAGAAAGAAAAAAGATAAATGTCGGATACATTTCAGATGGTCAATTTTTAGAAATACCTTTGATTTTCTCGGAAAGGTGTAATGAATACAAAACGGTAAAATATAAATACAAGAAAGTGGATACATCACATTCCTAATTATCAGGACTAATAGTGATGCTTAAAATTCTAAATAAAATTGGATATATATAGTAATAGTAAATATCATCGATTTCTCCCATATTTTAGCTTCTTTCTGAAAAATACAAAAAGACACATTTATCACTACTCCATTCGACTTCAAAATATTTAGTTCAAATCCACATAGCAAAGATGAAATATTTTCCGCATCATAGTCTCAATAGCAGGAGAATGTGTACAGAGGTAAAATATCGTCATCACCGTAAATAATTTTGGATTACAGTTTGACGTGTGGATTTTTACTCCGTAGGCCAAAGCACATATGGTTCGGTTGTATGCGAAAGGATACAGTTATTTCCCATGTCAGTGTCGCAACCTTTTTTAATGATGCGGCTCTTGGCTTCGCCGCTGCGTCAATTTTCATAGATCAACTGAGAGCTAGATACGGACAATAAAGTTTCTCCATTTTCTTTATCTTCGCACTCCTTTAGAATTCTACTATGAAATTGTTGATTACAGTCATTTTCATAAGTTCCATACTTAAACAACTATCTTAACCTTCCAAAAACTTTCAGAGAGGTATAAGATGATAAGGATGAGTGATTGTTTTAAAGGCAAGCTGTTTTGGAGCAAGTTCAGGCAAATCAACCTCAAATATTGACCACATAAATGTGGAGCTTGAATTGCGACTGGAACAATTCGCTTAAGAAGCCTATGCTTGGCAACATATAGTTCCAAATAGAGTAAAAATCTAGGTTTAAATTAAATCTTCAGCATGTTTATGCACATAATAGAGATCATTATAAAGAAGGTTAGCAAGACAGATGACACAATATCATGCTCGAATAGACCTTGACCAATTCTTTTTATTTATAGTAATTAGTCGTGGAAAGTTTCGCTTTGAATCCTTAGTATTGGTTGTAACCTTCATTGTCGTTATTTACTTTTTGGGGCCAATTTTATTTTGATTGATAGGAAAAAAAATCTTTTTCTTTATGAGCAAAAAGGAAAAAATTCTCAATAGGTTTTGAAGAACTCAACCTAATTAGTTAATGAGAAATAATATGAAAGTCCGACCTTTTATGGAACATATAATTCATCAAGAACATTAATTATTTATAAGGAAGTATCAACAAGATATGATCATATAACATGTTTGTATATACCTAATTTTTTTGTGTTCAATAATTAAGTTGGCCGAATGTGCTCACTATTCATCAGTTTGAGCTTGCGAATTTTTACTTTAAAATTTATGTCCCCCATCACAAATATTTTAATATTATTTATATTTTTTAAGAAGTTTGGACTAATTGACATGGAATACTCACGTGTCCAAATACTAGTAAAGTAATAGACTAATTATGAGGGTATTTTTATAAACAAATAATTCTTTTAGAAATTGTGTAATGTTTTAATATATCAAACCAAACAATGGATAAGAATATCTCAGCATAACTAAGTCAGCATAACTAATGCAAGCATTACTAATACCAGCATTACTAATACACCATATTCAACATTATTCTTATACACTCTACCAAACGACCCCTTAGTGTGTATATATGCGCACTACATACCTATAATATACATATTTTTTTATATATTTTTGGCCAAAATCTTAGATAAGCCCTTAAACTTGACACCTTTTGTAAACACAAACATATAAACTTACAAGGTGACCAGATAGATACTTAAACTCGTCCAAAGTGTAATTTTTAAACACCTCTCTATATTAGACTTTGTGTGTGAGGTCCAAACGCCGCTTACATGGAAAGTGAACAAATAATATATTAACACGTGTATTTTCTTTTCCATGTAAACAAATAATAGTCTAAAGTCCAATAATACTTTTCATTTGTCCATAATCTCCCTTCGCTTTCTGAGACTCATCTCCCATCCCATTCCATATCTAATTTGCATTATATGTCTTTTAATTCTAAAGTTAAATTTCATCCAAACTTCAGCAAAATCAAGAGGAAATCATGTAAAGCTGGAGATTTTATTTTATGTTGGGGGATTGATGGGTTGACTGCAGATTCCATGTTCAATCATGTAAAATGACCTCCGTAATTTTTTGGCTTCAATAGCGTTTCCAGCTATGAAGAAGATGAATATTAGGGGGTAGGTCTTTTTCTAATCGTTGGGAAAAAGTAATATTGGGTATGGGTTATATAAAGAGGGTTTTTCTACCGTTAATTTTCTGACTTATCAACGTTAGGGAAAAGTAAATTAGGTATCATGCGCTCATCAGTAAATACATAACACGCAGTATACTAGGATGGACAGAGGTGTTTAAAAATTACACTTTGGACGAGTTTAAGTATCTATCTGGTCACCTTGTAAGTTTATATGTTTATTTTACAAAAGGTGCCAAGTTTAAGGGCCTATCTAAGATTTTGGCCTATATTTTTTTTTACTAGCGAATACAATTAGTTTTTGGCAAATTGATCAATTATATATTTTGCCCAAAAAGACACGCTGATGGAAAATGATAAAATGATAAAAGGGATAGGATAGGAAGAAAAGGTAGCGACAATACACCTAAAAATTGGAGTTAAATAGAAAAAGGGTAAATGAAGAAATATGATTATAAAATAATAAGTAAGTGTGTAACATGATAGGAAATGATATAACGATCCATCATACCAAATTGATTGTTACATAAAATTAATTAAACTATTGAAAATAAAATCTTTATTTTCAGGCGGGTTTTCTTCTGCACCAACAATCAAGACGCATGAAAGCGGTTTCCAGCGCTGCTAGGCAGAAAGACATGATGACATGAAACTCGATTATTTATGCTCATTGTTCGTCCACTTCAAACGCTTAAAACAGACCATTTTCCGTATGAAATGACATGGATTTTTTTTAATTATTGCATGATAGCGGATTTAACAATCCAGTGCAATAACTATAAAAAAGAATTCAATAAAATACAGTACAATACAATATATTAATATAATACTATACAATGGATAAGAACCATCCAAACAAGCTGGAAGAGTAACTTACAAATTGCATCATGTGATATTGATAAGTTAATGCGACCTAGGATTCATCATCCTTAGTCTCTAGCTTCATGCGACCAATGAACGATTTTCCATCAAGTTTTCGTGCAAAAAAATCCTGCAAAAAATTTTCAACACGAACACTTCGAAATTTTGCAGGATTATGTGGTCCAATGAGGCTGTGTGCAGGACCTAATTCAGAGTCCAGGTTAAAGATATTGAATGTTGCAAGAGATAGCCTCTCTTTGTTTGAGTTTACAATTGCTCTGTGCTCAATGCTCCTATAAACGCCATTGCTCACTATCTGCCAAGTTAATTAACACATTTATCTGAATTAAACACTTTCAAGAAAATTTAGAATTTTGAATATCTCAAGTAAGACTTAACATATTACAAGGAATTAAAACCTTGTTTACCTCCATCATATCGCCAACATTGACAATTAAAGCATTTGGGAGGGGTTTTATAGGAACCCAAATACCGTCTTTTCGAACTTGGAGACCTTCAGTTTCATTAAGCTGGAGAAGGATGGTAAGGGCATCAGCATCAGAATGAGGACTTAAACCAATGGTTTTGTCTGGCTCAGGGCAAGGAGGATAACAATTCATCCTTATTAACTGCATACCATCTGTGAACAGATTTTTCATTTCATTTTCATCCATCTTTAAAGCATTTGCCAGTTGACATAGGATGCTTATTGCTAGGCTCTTCACTTCTTGGCAGTATGCTTCTATGGCATTCCTGTGTTTCAAATGTATCCGATCATAACAAACAAACATTAAATGAGGAAGGGAATGAAGATCAAGGCACAAGTTAGAATATACATCTAAGCTTAAGGTACATATATATAGTTGAGCACTAAGTCAATTAGATATGTATTCAGATTTAGATGTCTTAATATTAATACAATATCTTAATTTAGATGTGTATTTATATTCAAACGTTTTAATCTTAAGAAAAACAAATGGGGCTTACTATACAGTAACTATGTGTTTATAAGTTTTATTTTCTAAAAGGATTGACTCATCATTACAGAAGCAAAATACGAATAGCAAACTAGTATGTATACCTTGTGAATTTTTTTCATGTTTCCTTTTTCTTTTCATTCATATTCTCTTTTTTGTGTTGTTACTAAGAATTTTGTGTGACTTTGAGAGAGAGAAAAAGAGGAGTACCCAAGGGAGAGAGGGAGCTCAGGGAATAAGTGAGGTTTTCTCAAATGGGTAGGGAAAGTGGTCATGTAAAACATATCCGCCCAGTCTAACTTTTGCTCTTCAGAGAAAATAAAGGCTTGCCCATATCCTTCAACATCCCCTTCTTTCTGCTCAAACTTCTTCTTCTTTTCCAGTGGTAGATCGAAAAATGCTTGGATTTCGGACTTTACTTTCTCCACTAATGATGAACTCACTCCATGATTCACCAACTGCAAGAAACGAGTATTGAAAAAGATTGTTAAAATTTGGGTGGTGGTAGTGTTGGGATAATAGTGTTGGGATAAAAATAATAATTCCGCCCAGGAATAATATCCACAGCAAATAATAATAACACAAGAGAGTAACAATGACACCAAATATTTTATTGGGGTAAAATACAATACCCGAGTGGAGCAATATTACCATTATAATATTACAACTCAGTAGTGTCAAGAGATTACTACAACTTTGAAAGAAACAACACTCTTTATTTAAAAGTACATCACTACAATATTACTACCACTCACTAGTTATCTCACAAACAACAATCTGTGGATTACTCTCACTGCTTTCTGCTTCTCTCGTTATTTTTGGTGTACATCAAAAGAGAAATGGAGGCTGCTATTTATAGAAGATTAGAATGGTATATGCACTGCAATTTGAAGTGCAAATTATCATCGGTCAAAACATGTGTTTGTGACTTTTGCAATTTGGCAATTTTTCTAGCCGCCTGGAAAATTTTTCCAGCCACCCTTTTTGACTTCTTGCACATTTTTCATCTTTTTTTCTTTGTTTTATTTTTTTATGGGTCCTACAAATCTCTCGCTTAATTTTGATTTTTCTTCTTCATTCCAAGTCTTGATCTCAATCTTTGAAAATCTTCAAACTTGAGAGGCTTTGTAAAAATGTCTGCAACTTGATCATGAGACTTCACATATTTGAGCTCGACTTCCTTCTTGGAAATGCACTCTCTGATGAAATAATACCTTGTATCTATATGTTATCATGATACACCAGATTCTTGGCAAGTGCCTGTGCAGATTTGTTATCAATACAAATCTTTGTAGCCTCAATTTGTGGCAAATTGAGCTCCTTCAATAATCTTTTTAGCCAAATAGCATGACAGGTACATGATGTTGCTGCTATATATTCAGCTTCACAAGTCGAGAGAGTAACAATGGACTGTTTCTTTGAACTCCAAGAAATAACATAATCACCTAAGAAAAATACAAAATCACTTGTACTTTTTCTATCATCAATATCTCCCGCATAATCGCTATCACAATATCCCACAAGGTTGGAATCATTAGAAGAAGAATAAAATAACCCAAAGTCAATCGTACCTTTTAGGTAATGAAGAATTCTTCTAGTGGCTTTCAAATGAGTGGAGGTAGGAGCTTCCATGAAGCGGCTTACTACTCCAACTGCCAAAAGTATATCTGGCCTCGTACAAGTCAAGTACCTCAAACTTCCCACACGACTTTTGCAGAATGTGGGATCCACTTTTTCTCCTTCATCAAACTTGGACAATTTTGTCCCACTTTCCATCGGTGTGTTCACGGGGTTGCAATCGATCATGTTGAACTTCTTCAATATCTCTTTTGTATAGCTTTCTTGAGAGATAAAAATTTCATCCTCCATCTGCTTCACTTCTAGGCCAAGGTAATATGACATGGGCCCTACGCCTGTCATCTCGAACTCACGGGACATATCTTTCTTGAAAGCTTCAAATAAACTTGGGTTATTACCCGTGAAAATAAGAGCATCAACATAAAGACAATCAAGTAAGATATCTCTATTAGTATGAACTTTAAGATAAAGAGCATATTCATGGAGGCAACAAGTAAACCCACTGTCTTGAAAATACTTGTCGATGCAACTATTCCATGCTCGTGGGGCTTGCTTTAATCCATATAAAGCTTTCTTCAACTGCAACACTTTATCTTCATGGTTTTTGACCATGAAACTCAATGGTTATTCAACATAGACTTCTTCTTCAAGATAGCCATTCAAGAAGGCTGACTTGACATCTAGTTGATGAATCTTCCACTTCATTTACGCTGCCAAAGAAATCAGCAAACGAATCGTCTCCATGCGGGCAACAGGTGCATAGACTTCTTCATAGTCAATGCCTTGCCTTTGCTTGTAGCCTTTAGCCACAAGACGTGCCTTGTATTTCTCCACATCTCCATCCGCATTCTTCTTTATCTTGTATACCCATTTTACTCCAATTACTCGATGACCCTCGGGAAGAGTTGTTAACTCCCAAGTGTTGTTCTTCTCTATTGACTCAATCTCCTCCTCCATGGCTTGTCTCCACTTTTTGTTTGTAACAGCTTCATCAAAGTTTATTGGTTCACTGTCAGCAAAGAGACAACATAAAAAATTAAAATTAGTAACTTCTTCTGTGTCCTCATAGAGCTCTTGAATACTCCTTGTCCTTTGCGGTTGTTCATTTGAACTTTCTTGAGAAGAGGGAGATGCAACATTGGTTGGAGAAGGAGGTGGAGTTGTATCATGCACAGGTTCCACGATCTCTGGTCCTTCTTCATCACCAAAGTATGGAAGAAAATCATATGAAGTTTCTTACTGAGCTTCCCAATCCCATGCCAATTCTTCATCAAATTCAACATCGCGACTTACTACCACTTTGCCGTTGCTTGGGTTGTATAGCTTGTAGCCTTTTGAACTCGTATCATAGCCAACAAACACATGCTTGACACTTCGATCGTCAAGCTTTGCTCTCCCTTGATGTGGCACATGAGCATATTCTATGCTCCCAAAGATTCTCAAGTGCGTGACACTTGGCTTTCTTCCACTCCATGCTTCTTGAGGCTTTTGATCTCTAACATTTCTTGTTGGAGACCTGTTATTCAAATAAACTGCACAAGAAACATCTTCGGCCCAAAATTCCTTAGGCATACTTTTAGCTTTCAACATACATTTAGCCATATTAAGAATCGCTTGATTCTTTCTCTCTGCAACACCATTTTGTTGAGGTGAATAAGGTACCGTTAGAGGGCGACGAATTCCATGAAGTTGACAGAAGTCATTGAATTTGTTTGAGGTGAATTCGCCTCCTCTACAGACCTTAGAGCTTTAATTTCATGGCCACTTTCTTTCTCCACAAGTACTTTGAAATTTTTAAAAGCAACAAAAGCTTCAGATTTTTGGTTCAAGAAATAAACCCAAGTCTTTCTACTAAAGTCATCAATGAAAAGTAGAAAGTATTTTCTTTTACCAAAAGAAGGTGGATTGATTGGTCCACACACATCATTATGTACAAGCTAGAGCAGCTTGGTCGATCTTGACATGGCCTCCTTTGAAAAACTCCTCCTAGCATGTTTTCCAAGTAGACAAGCTTCAGACAATTGATTGGGATGATTGATTGATGGTATCCCATGCACCATGTTCTTTTCTCCCATTGATTTGAGCGCTTCAAAATTTAAGTGCCCAAATCGCATGTGCCAACACCATGATTCATGTTGCACATTAGTCTTCAAACACTTTACATCAATTGTTTTAAGATTCAGAGAAAACAATCTATTCTTTGTCATATGCACTTTAGCAATTAGAATTCCACTTGAATCTCTAAGTCAAAGATGCATATTTATTATGTGGATGTTATATTCCTTTTCAAGAAGTTGGCCCAAACTTAAAATATTACTTTTTAATTTTGGCACATAATAAACATCTTGAATTAACTTGTGACTACCATCTTTACAGGAGATCATAATCGTACCTATCCCTTCGATTTGAACATTTGAGGTATCTCCAAAGAACACATTACCTCTTACCGTTTTATTGATCTCCACAAACTTCTCTTTGCATCCACACATATGATTGCTTACTCCATTGTCCAAATACCACGAGCTGCAATCATCTCTGTCTTCTTCCTTGAGTGTCATCAACAACATTGACTCATTTTCTTCTTTCTTGTCGTCAACAAGGTTAGCTTTTTCTTCAAAATTCCTACGACATTCCCAAGAGTAATGGCCAAATTTGTGACAATTATAACACTTAATTTTTGATTTGTCATACCTTTGTCCATTATTTTCATGGTAGTATCCACGTCCTCTTCCTCCTCTTTGTCCACGACCACGACCTCTGAATGTTTGGTGGATTTTAACTTCATTATTGAAGTTGTTACCATTACTTCTTCCTCTTCCATGACCTCCTCGGCCTCGGCCTCGTTCGTTTCCTCGATAGCTTGTTTCACCTCCATAATCCTTGAAGGATGCCTGAGTTTTAAGAAGTTGCTCCAATGGCACTTCTTGTCTCCTTTTGATCTTTTCTTCGTGGGCCTGTAAAAAACCTTCCAATTGCTCCACTATCATAGAGTCTAAATCTTTAGACTCCTCAATAGCACACACCACAAAATTAAATTTAGGTGTTAAAGTACGAAGGATCTTTTCTACCACACGGACATATTCTATGTCATCCCCGTATCTTCTTAGTTGATTTACAATAGCCTTCAGTTTTGAAAAATAATCCGAGATACATTTGGATTCTTTCATTTTAAAAACTTCAAAATCAGCTCTTAGAGTTTGAAGTTTTACCTTTTTCACTTTGTCAACTCCTTGAAGAGAATATTGTAAAATTCCCAAGCTTCCTTTGAGGTGGTAGCATCTGCCACCTTCTCAAATATGGCATCATCCAAACATTAGTGGATGAACGTCAGTGCTTGTTGATCCTTCTTCCTTGTCTTTGCCAAGACCTCTTTTTCATTTTGAGGCAGAACTTTCTCATTATCGGGTTTTGCATACCCTCTGTGTACGATTTCTCATACATCTTGAGAGCCAAGAATGGCTTTCATACGTATACAACATTTCTCATAATTATCTTTTGTGAGACGGGGGTACTGAAAAGATAGCGAACTATTATTTGCCATGGCTCCGATACCACGTTGTTGGGATAAAAATAATAATCCTGCCCAGAAATAATATCCACAGCAAATAATAATAACACAAGAGAGTAATAATGACACCAAATATTTTAGCGGGATAAAATACAATACCCGAGTGGAGCAATATTACCACTAAAATATTACAACTCAGTAGTGTCAAGAGACTACTACAACTTTGAAAGAAATAACACTCTTATTTAAAAGTACCTCACTACAATATTACTAACACTCACTAGTTATCTCACACACAACAATCTGTGGATTACTCTCATTGCTTTCTACTTCTCTCGTTATTTTTTGTGTACATCAAAAGAGAAATGGAACCTGCTATTTATAGAAGATTAGAATAATTTATTCACTGCAATTTGCAGTGCAAATTATCATCGGTCAAAACATGTGTTTGTGACTTTTGCAATTTGGCAATTTTTCTAGCGGCATGGAAAATTTTTTCACCCACCCTTTTTGACTTCTTGCAAATTTTTCATCTTTTTATCTTTGTTTCATTTTTTTATGGGTCCTACAGGTTGTTGATGACTAATAAGTCATCACTAACGAGGGCGGATATGCCGTTGAAGTTACGGAGTTGGCAGAATTCAATAAATTTAGCTCAAATCTTACATTTATTATTAATAAATCTACTTAATACGTATAAGTAATTTATCCAGATAACCAAACAAGATTATGGGTCCAGAATCCAAAAACTTAAAATCCACTTAATTCCGATCACTAACCATTTAGACCATTTCTTAAAATCTTAAAATGAACAGCATTTGATCATTGAAATATAGGTACCTGGAAAAATCCCCATTCTTTGCAAGCAAAATGAAGCCTCTGTAGCTCTGAACCATCATTTCCAATGGCGAGCAGTTTTTCCATGTCAATTACTGGAACTTGAGGCAGTATGGATGAGGAATTGGATGATAAAACAGGCGTTTCGATATCATCACGAATATACCGCGGCGGAACAGCAGCTTGTTGTTGCTTTGCCAGCTCTTGAACGCTGGGAACTTTCAAAGTGCTACCTATCTTTCTCGAGCTTGCAGCTTCTTCCATCGATTAATCAGGTTTTTTCTAAGACAACTTGTTTTAGATAGCAAACCGTATAGAGTTCGATCTCAAATTATTGGGATGCGTGTAAACTATATAAAAATATGGCTACCTTTATTTGTTTTGTCTGACGTCAGTTTTTGCCAGCATTAATCGACACTCCATTGACGTTCTATTTTTAGGACGGTATAACAATATTATTATATGTAGTACAAAGTTGTGCTAAGCCATTTCTATACTCTCTCCGCTACTAATTTGTTTTTTTATTTTGGTCCAAAATAAATATTTATTTATATAATATAAAAAAATTAATTTGTTTTATTAAAATTACCCTTATGTACGTATCCCTAAAAAGTCATTTACTCCCCATATTTGAGAAGAGAAGTAAGTGCTACTATAACTAGGGGTGTACAAGTCAAACCATGAAGCCAAACCGAACCGACGAACCAAGTCAAACCGAAGAAAAAAAACGATTTGTGGTTTGGTTTGGTTGGTTTGGTGTTGGAAAATAAAAAACCGATAGCTCTTGGTTTGGTTTGGCGTTAACAAAAAATAAGTCAAACCGAATCTAAACCAAACCGACGTTATATATATATAAATTTTAGAAATTTTATACATAAAAAATAATCATTAAAATCTAATTTGTAAGTATTTTCTAAAATATTTTATAGTTTTCAATGTCTTTGAGATATTATTTATTTGTGGGCTTGTAAATTCACTATCCACTAAGTAGATTCTATCTACATAACCTAAATATCAAGCCCAAACTAAAATCCAAAAGATAAAAAACAATAAAATAGATTATTCCATATCTTCTCCATGTTCCAATTCCAAAATCAAAGAACCCTAAATATTAGAAACCATTCCCCCACATCACACGAGCTTCCTGCTTGTCATTTTGCTCACATAATTGGTGATTATTTTAGTGTTGAGGTTTATCAAGTTTACAGTGTTTTGCTTTGTCGCATGTTTGTTGTCAATTTCTATTATGGAAGGTCTTGGAATTATGATTTATACGAATAATTGGTATTTCTCATATATTATTAAGAAAAATAATAATCATGCGGATAATTGGTGATTATTTTATCTCTTTTTCAAGAATAATGTAACTAAAAAGGAAAACCGAAAAAAAAATCGAAAAAAAACCGAAAAAACCGACTAAAATCGAAACCGAAAAAACCGAATTTATGTCGGTTTGATTTGATTATAAATTTAGTAAACCGACATAATTGGTTTGATTTTGGTTTAATAAAAAACCAAACCAAACCGCCTCATGTACACCCCTAACTATAACTATGGTGCAACATCTAATTAAGAGTAGTTTAGTCACACTATCTATTTTTGTCTAGAATTTAGTATTTCTTTAATGGTTGTGCCCAAAGTAAATTGATTACTTATTATGGACCGGAGGGAGTAGTTGACAATGAACCAACAGTCATACTCCCTCCATTTCAATGTAGAGTCAAACTCCGTGAACTTTGACCAACATTTTAAATTGTATTTTTTTATCATATTAACATGAAAAAATTTGTAATTTTAGTCCATTTTGAATAGTTTTTAAATATCTAATTTTAAAATACTAAATTGAATCAATTCAATTTAGCTTCAAAATTTAATCAAATTGACTCTCGATATTGAAATGTGTAACTTTTTTCCAGCTCCTAGTACAGGGTTGACTACAGACATATTCCAAAAGTTACTTTTTACGGGCACTAATTGACACCGGGGGCGGATCCACCCTTCTGGGTGGGGGTGGTATGGTACCCGTTCGGTTGGTAAAATTATTATATATTTATGTATAAAAAAATGTAAACTAGGTTAAATATATGATCCTGCCACTCCATCCGCAAACTAGACAAAGGTGCCATGATTGGTAGACCTTTTTGAAAGCTTTTCTCGTATGTAAAATTCAAGTTCGAATTTATCTTGAACCTTGTCGGACTTTTCCATTTCGTTGTGCTTTTATTTCTTTTCTTCCGGTCATTTTTCTTTTTGGCTACCCCCAATTTCCTATTTATCGTTTATTATTTTTATTTTTCCCTATATTATATTACGTTATCGGTGATATTTAACAAGAAAACTAAAAAAAAA